>JBBPKX010000508.1:0-14943 GCA_038089435.1 Boletus austroedulis | reverse complement strand
CTCTCTAGGTTAACAAGTTATCTTGCCTCTCGCACTTCGAGTATCCTCAGTGCCCACTACTTCACACACTTACCGCCTATTCCACTTGTGAGTTCTCTACAAGCACCACCCACTTCCTCTACCGCTCTATACTTTACCTTCGAGCGTTCCCTTGGTTAGCCACCAAGGAGATAAAGAGACTAGCGCATCTCTTTAGATTTGCTATGACAGCTCAAGCCTTCCTTGACCTCTTGGGCATTGCCCAAATGATGCACAGTGTAGCACTTGCATGATGCAACATGTCTAACTGAGACATGTCACGTCATTGGGCAGTCAGCTCGGGCCAACAGCAAACCAATGGCAATTGTTTGGTAATGCTATTTCATGTTTTATTTTTGCTGCTAACCACTGAAAGCTCATCTTCTCCTGCCATAGCAGCATTAAAAAAACAGTAAAAGCAATGAGAGGTCGGGAGGATAGCTTATAACAACTTATTGCCAGCCGATTTTAGCTTCTTGTGCTGTACAAATAACTTATACATTTTCATTGCTTTTGTCATGCAAAATCATGCTTTGGACCCTGAGGTTTGCTGGATCTGTCTGGTGTCTACATTAACATATGACAGATGAAACTGAATGAAGTGATTATGTCCTACACATGTTTTTGTTATGCAATGGCCTTGGAAGAACTGTTATGCAGGGCCATGGCAGGTCAATGATTGCATCAATGGCCCTCACCAATTTTGGCAATGCTACTTCTGCACATTCTGCCTTTCAGTGCACTCAAGCAGCATTGGACACACTCATGATTCACAGCTGATCATCCCGAAAAGGTACTTTCCATGGATTAGGCAATAATGAGTGCTCAGAAAAGTGACTTCAAAAATGTTACATTGCAATTGTGTAATAATACTTTTTTTTTGCTGATTTGAAGGCAGCAGGGGGCATCTGTTGACATCTGCAAAGTAGCTGAAATGAAAAAAGTGATGGTAAAACTTTAGTGATTTATGGAGGTTTATGTCCCCTCAAGAAAGCATGCCGACTGGTAGAGATATGATTGGCTACAGTTCCTATGCTTAGATGCTTGATAGAGTATATTTGAGACAAAATGAAGATGGTTGGATTAAAAAAACTACAAATATTCCTGAGATATTGTGTGGTACCATTCTTTGTTTGTGTAGTTATTGAGGTAAAACTCATCATATATTTCAAGGGAAACATTGGCCATAGCCTCATGATTGTGCCTAATCCCATAGAGCAGAATTAGTTCCACAGCATGCATCACAGCTGTGATCAGAATTGCTGCCCTGTTACAAAAGAGATGACCATCAGGCCCATGATGAACCTTGCAATGTGAAACAACCAACTCACTTAAAAGCTAGTATGCTTGAGGAGGGCATATGTGAGAGCAGAAGTGAGGAGGGAAAACTCCAAGGAGAACAAGACTGGGGTGTCTTGTTGCCTTGGACCTGGTATTTATACTCTATGGTATGTGGCTGTGCTTGGTCTGTGCTACTGAGGCTATCCACAAGTGGATACTGCTACTGGTACATGGGGCAAAGCATCAGAGCAGAGACATATGGAATAGGGCAAGGGGGTGAGTCATAGTGAGTCAATCCAAGTCATAGGGGCTATTTCAGGATGGACATGCCCTTGGGGCTATGTACAGCTGATCATTGCCTTGACACGTTCCAGGGTGATGACATTGAGGGTCTGCATAGCCTTGAGCCATGCTCCCTTGGTCCGGACTGCTCTAGGCCTTGTCTTGAGTCTGAGTCTGCTAACTGAAACGACCTAACTCACTTAAGAGCTGGACGCTTGAGAAGGGGGCATTTGAGCGATAGGTGAGAGAGGGAAATATTGAAGGAGAACAAGACTGGGGGTCTTGTCTCGCTTCGGGCATGGTATTTATACTCTACTGTACATGGCTGTGCCTGGTCCGTGCTAGCAAGGCTATACTACATTAAATATGCTATTGGTATATGAGGCGAAGCACTGGGGCAGAGATGTACAAGTATGGACGAGGGGACGAGTCATCTCGTATCCGATCTGAGTCAGTCCGAGTCACAGGGGCTATTTATGGATAGGTGTGCACTGGCAGCGTACAGCCATGCATAGCCTCTGTGAGTCATTCTGGGGTGATGACATCAAGGGTGTCATAGCCTTGAGCTATGCATCCCTGGCCTGGACTGGTTAAGGTTCATCCTCGAGTCCTTGTCTGCTAACCCCTTAGCTAAGTGCCAAACAAGAAAGAAAATAGAAAGAAAACTAAGTATGTGTCCGTTAAGTGTCGGATAACTTATAGGAAATTGAGGAAACGTTACACTACCCCCTCCCTATGAGCTGGCATCCTGACAGCCAACTATTCACCCTCTGGAGGTTCATCAGGCCAAGTGAGATGTGCCAGGAACCAAGCAAAGTAACCGCGCTGTTCCTGCGGCATGTTCATGTGGGGTGGCCATTGAGTGATTTGGGGGCGGTACTGTCCCAAGGGACCAATGTCCGGCCAGTGGTAAGGTGTGGGCCACAATGTAGCGTTGGGGTGGATAGGCGGAAGTGGATCTGGGATTGGGACTGCTTCCGTCATCTCAGGTACTGGCATTACGCCCGGCAACCACATGTGCCATGGCTCACTTGCCAATTCCCATGGGCCTGGCCAATTCTCCGGGGTCCATCGAGGGTCAGCGGGGTCTGGTGTAGACGTGAGATCCGGGATGGAGTCGTCATCGTCGTCGTTGTTGTCACCCCATACCGACGTGGTGTTGGGAATACTGTGGGAATCCGATGCATTATCCCAAATGAATATCCAATGTTCCATGTGGTTTCCGAGCGGGTGATCGGGATTCCAATCATTGTCCCAGACAGTGTTTGGATCTTCCTCAGTTTCACTATTATCCTGATTTTCTTGGCTTTCTGGTTGTATCGGAGAGGGACGCGGAGATATATAAATAGGGGAGTGGAGATGGAGTCGGGGGAAGCGGGCGAGTGAGGTGCGGAGTATGGAGATGCAGTTGCAGATGTGGTCCATTGTGAGAGCAAGGCTCGATCAACAATAAGAGTGTTGGTAACCCAGGCGCACCCCTGGGGCAATCTGCTAAGGATAATCGAGTCGATCGAACGGGAGCAGATGCATAGGCTTTTCTGGTATAGGTGATCCACAATGCTTGAATAAATTAAAGAAGTCCAGTACTGTGACACGGAGTTTTTGAGGGGTGCTCAGCATCCGTTTATAGAAGTCTGTGATTGCCTGCTTTGTGTGTGCGAGGTTAGCTTCTGATTCCCAAGTCTGTTCCTCTTCTGGGTATCCTTTTCAATGCACCAGGAATTGGAGTTGGTTCCTAACCCATCTACTATCTATCACTTTCTCGACTTCCCATTCATTCTTCCTTTCCTTGGTCACCAGGACCAGTCCGGGTTCTGTTACTGTCTGTCCAGGTAGTCATTCTTTATATGGTTTGACACGGGATATGTTGACCATGGGATGGATTCTCATTGATCGGGGAAGACGCAGCTCTACTGTGTTAGGTCCGGCTAGGCGGACTATGATGTAAGGTCCGATCCATTGTTCTGTGAGCTTCTTCGATGCTCTGGTCAATTTTAGATTTTCTGTGGATAGCCATACCTGATCTCCGATCTGGTATGGTGGGGTGTCCAATCTATGACGATCCGCTTGTTCTTTCATATGTTGCTGAGCCTTTGCTAGATTCTCCTGAGTTTGTTCCCATACTTTCTTTATATGCTCTGATAGTTCTTCAGCTGCAGGTGCCTTGGTTGTGCACCATTCAAAGCCCATTCTTGGCTGATATGTGTGTGTGATGCTGAAGGGCGATGATCCAGTTGACACTTGAGCTTTGCTATTATACGAGAATTGTGTGATGGCTAGCCATTCAGTCCACTTCGACTGCTGCGAGAAGCAGAAGAGTCAGAGGAATTGTTGTAGGTCTCTGTTAATCTGTTCTGTCTGACTGTCCATCTGCGGATGAAAGGCGGTGGATAATTTCGGCTTTATTCCTAATCTCTGGCACAGGTCTGTCATCACTTGTGATGCGAACTGCGGTCCTCAGTCCGACATTATGGTCCGTGGTAGACTGTGTGTCTTCCAGACATAGTCTAGGTAGAGGCGTGTGGTCTGTAGTGCCATGGTGGTTTTCTTACACAGGATGAATTCTACTTCTTTCGAGAATCGATCTATGACCACCAAGATGGCATCTAGCCCTTGGCTTGTCGGCAAATCCATTATGAAGTTGGCAGAGATATCCTCCCATGGTTTTTCTGGTATCGGAAGCAGTAATAGCTTTTCGGCTGGTGAGGCATTGGCTCCTTTATGTTGAGCACATAGGTCGCACCTGGCAACGTAATCCTTTACTTTCTTCGTCACTCCTGGCCAAGTATAGCTGCGACGTATTAGCTCTAGTGTTTTCTCTACTCCTGGATGTCCGGCTACAGGTGTATTGTGATGCAACCGTATTATCTCCATTTGGAGTTCTTTGTCATTTGGTACGAAGATCTTTCCTTCCTTGTCCACTAGCAAATCTTCTTGCTCCATATGGACTTCATATCGCTTTTCTAGATTTTGAACTTCGGTTTCTTTTAATCTATGTACGAGATCTCTGATCTGTTGCATTATTTCTTCATCGTCCATTCGTATGCGAACAGTGCGAATCTTTTCTTGAGGGATTACGGTTACTCCTTTATTATCTTCATCTTTTCCATCCAAATGATCCTCTCGTCTAGAAAGGGCGTTGGGTTTTCCCATTTGAGTTCCTGCTTTATGTACCCATTTGAAACAAAAGCAGGATAGGTACTGAGCCCATCTCGCCTGTCTCCTATTGAGATCTTGTCTTTTCATGAACCATTGAAGGTTCGCGTGGTCATTCCATATCTCAAACTCTTCTTGTGCTCCTTCTAAGTAATGGCGCCATTGTTCTAGGCTTCGTATAACCGAAAGCATTTCTTTATCTGCAATAGGGTAGTTCCGTTCTTCTGGTGTCATGGAGTGCGAGGAGTAAGCGACTGGATGCCACTTTCCTTCTTTCTCTATAGATAACACTGTGCCCGTCGTGAAGTCCGACGCGTCCGTTTCGAGGTGGAATCGCTTATCTATATTGGGGTAGGCGAGGATAGGGGCAGTGGTGAATTTCTCTTTTAGATCATCGAAGGCCTTCTATTGGCGCTCCGTCCATTCGAATACAATATCCTTCTTTGTCAGGTCATTGAGCAGTCTTGCAATCTGCGTGTATCCGTCTATGAATCTGTGATAGAAGTTGGCTAGTCCGAGGAAGCTTCTAACATTCTTTACTTTAGTAGGCGTAGGCCATTGCCTGATGGCTTTAACCTTTTCTTCGTCCATTTGGATTCCTTCGGAGGTGACGATCATTCTAAGGAATTCCACTTGCTTTACTTGGAAGTAGCACTTTTCTGGCTTTATGAATAGATCGTTCTTGGCTAGTCGCACAAGAACCTTGAGTATGACCTGATCGTGCTCTTTTTGGTTATCGGTTTTGTGAAGATCATGATGTCATTGATGTAGACGACACATACGTCCTCCATATCCATGAACAGCTCGTTCATCATTGTTTGAAAGGTTGCGGGGGAGTTGCATAGTCCAAAATACATCACTAGAGGTTCGAAAGATCCTCTGTGACAGACGAAGGCAGCTTTCCATTCGTCTCCTTCTTTGATTCGTACATTATTATATCCCCATCGGAGATCCATCTTCGTGAAGAGTTTGGCTCTGGCTAATTTATCGACGAGTTGGGATATGAGGGGTAAAGGATAATTATTTTTGATGGTGAACTCGTTAAGGTAACAATAATCCTGCACCATTCATTTTCTTCCATCTTTCTTCGGTACGAAGAACATGGGTGAGGTTTGAGGCGATTTAGAGGGTCGGATATACCCTTTTGAGAGTTGGTCATCTACGAAATTGCTAACCTCTTTCTGTTGCATGGGATCAAGGGGTATTAATCTTCCCTTCTTCGGCACAAAGTCCAGTTTCAAGTCTATGGCATGATCCCATGGTTTTCTAATCGGTATTCATTCCGATTCCTTTTTCGAAAATACGTGGAGGTACTTGTGGTACTCCTTTGGAACTAGTTCTTCCGGTGTTTTGTTTTTATCCATTAGCTCCACAAGTTTCTTGTCTACTTGCTGTCCTCTGCACATTTCTGCAAGGGTTTGAGTGTCTTTCATTTCAAGTCGGTTAAGATGATGCAAGAATGGGTTCTTGCATTCGGTTGGGCATCTCGTCATCCGAACCATTTGCTTCTTCCAATCTATTTCCAGATTATGATGTTTCAACCATGTGAATCCGAGGATTACTTTATTCTTTCCAAGATTGGCGATCTCGGCTTTCATCTCCTCTCGGTGTCCATTGTACTCCATTACAATGCGTGCGTAGTACTTTAGCATTCTGGCGCTGTTCCTTGTGCCATCCGCATTATAGAGGATGATCGGGTGAGGTAGCGGCTTTAATGGTATCTTGTTTTCTTCAGCCCAATTCTGGTCTATGAATGTCACGTGTGATCCTGAATCTAGTAAAGCCTTGACTGGGGCTTCTTTTCCATTTTCTGTATAGATGATGATCGGTAACTTGATCTCTCTTTTCTTTATTGATTCTTCCTTCATCTCAGCTGCAATAGCAGTGAGGTGTCGCATATCTATATCCATGGGCCATAGGCCACAGGGCTTTTCCTAAATGATGGCAGGCATAACTTCGTATCCGTCCGAGATTAATGACATAGCGTGTGCGTCTGAGCTTCTTTCGGCAGAGTGGTCGCTCAGGTCCTCCAGACTGCTCAAGCTTTTCCTGAGCTCGAGGGCATGGATTGAAATAGTGCTTTCACTTGGTCCATTGTCATTCCTTTACATGTGCGCGGGATATCTTCTTCATCGCTCCATGATGTGGCAGGTTGACCGTTCACTGCTCGGCTTGACCGTGCTTTTACTCTTATGCAATTGGGTTTATGTTTCCCTTTTGTCCAGGAACAGTCCGGGCACTTGGTCGATCCTTGTCGACAATCTTTCACAAAGTGACTGGGTTTTCCACAGTTAAAGCAGGTGCTGATCCGTGCTCGTGTCTTCTTGTACTTCTTGCTGACACGGGCTTTCCCTTTTCGGATCATGGCTACCTCCTGTTCGTCTTCTTTGAGTTCCAGGTCTTCTTTTTCCATCTCCATGTGATCTACGTCCATGGCAAAGGGGTCCCGTCTAGCGGTTGTCCTGTTATGGATGAAAGAGAGGAGCTGTCTCCTTGTTCCGATAACTCGGCATTTCTCCAGATAGTCCAGTACTGATGCTGGTCTGGGTCCTTCCATAAGGATGCGATTAATGATCTTCTGATCAATGTTCTTTTCAATTATAGAGATAAGATGCGATGTGTCCATTCCTGTTTGGGGTTCATATTCCATAAACTTGATGATCCAGTCATCTATCAGCATCTTTCCCTGTTTTAGCGATTGCAATTTCGCTCTAGCCCACTCTTGTTGATTCACAGATCTAAAGAGGGCTTCAATCTCCGTTACTAGGGTGGCCCAAGTATAGGTTCCTCCCTGTGAGATGAGATCTAACTTTGTTTGTGCAAAGCCTCCGGCCTTTTGTCCTTCTAACCGAGATAGGACTACAATTACAGCCTTTTGGCTTGCTGGTGGAAACACTGTGGCGTTTTCATGTAACCAAGATTGGATTTTTGTCCACCATTCTTCAAATTTGGATTGAGATCCGTTATACGATCCAGGATCTACAAAAGCTTTGCTGAGCTTAGGTGCTGTGGTGGGATTTGCTGCTGATAATGCCTGCAGGGTGGTGATTTGAGTAGTTGCTTGATTAATCTGATTTTCTAATGCAGCAATGGTAGCTGCCTGCCTCCTGGTGGTAGTGGTACTAAGATTGAGCACAGCTTGTGCGTCATCATGTCTTTCCGTGAGATGATCGAATAGGTTAAGGAGGTCGTTGGCTAATGTGGCATTGATCTGTATCGCCTGGAGATTGGCTACGAAGGCCTGGCGATCAAAGGGATGACTCATCACTTTCTATGGGAAATGGGGTGGCGCATCTGATGGGTCTCAGGATATACGGCGTGCGGTCCGAGATCTGATCGTCCAATTCCTTTAAATGGGTAAGCATTCTATCGGCTAATTCCTAAGTCCTTCTCGCTGCCCTGGCGGCTAGAGTTCTTTCTCTGGCGAGGATATAACAATGCCTAAAAGCTCTTCTTCGTTCTGTAGGGGATTGTCCAATCGTGTATCGAGGTGTACTCTCAATTCCTTCGTCCCTAGGGATGGGTCCTTGATATGGGCCTTCGTCTGAATCTTCGGGTTCTTCCCTTACTACTTCCACTACTTGTGGTTCCTGATTTTCTTCAATCAAGTGTGGGGCCGCTTCTTCGATTATGCAGTCTTCTCTCGGTGGGATCGGGATAGGCTCTTCCACTATTTTATATTGGACATATAACAACCTAATATGGACAATAACGACGAGGTTGCCTAAGTGTCAAGCAGGGTCTGAGAGGAGTAATGATATCACGAGCAAGAGGCTCGTGAGGACGAAACCAGTGGGGGTAAGGAGCAGGATGAGGAGGATGGGGTGTAGGAGCTCTCTCTCTAATTTGTATTTGCTCCTGGATGTTATCACACACCATGTGAACCCATTGTCTGAGTTCTGCTGCTCTGGCGGCATTCCTGTCTCTCTCCTCAGCAAGGTGTATCCCCTTCTGAATAAGATCGTCGATCTCCTGTCGAAGCCTCTCTCTAGTCACACGTCTAAGTCTGCTTGCCTCAGTTGTCGATCCACGATGTCTGCTACTGGTTACACATGACCAATCTACCAGTTCGTCAAGAAGCGGGGCTGGACAGTCAGGGGTAGAGGGGCGGTAAGGCGGAGTGCCTTCTTCATGCTGGAACGGGATTACGATATCCCTGTAGAGATCTTCTTTGTTCTCGACTAATGTGGACAGTGCATCATCTGGGCCTAGGGTGCTTCTTTCCCTGGCAGTCCTTAAACCTTCGTCTAAACTAGTACAGTAGTCGGATAACCCTTCCGACTCTTCCGATCTCCGTTCGGCTACTTCTCTTTCTTCTGGTTCCGAATCCGGGTAGAGTAGCTATTGGGCTTCATGAGCTCCTGATGTGATTCCCCTATGGATAAAGCGGAATGCCGTTACTTTACCTGTAGGTCCTCTTCGTCTTCAACTTTTATCTCTGTTGGCCAATCCGGTATGAGGTCTTCAAGGGTTATGGTTGATGGTCTGGCCCTTGCTACTGGGTCTGGGAAACCTCATACTCCGGCGAGCGAGTATTCTAATAGTTCTTCAACACGGTAGTACAACACTTGACTGTGTTCAGTACTCCAGACGAGCGTGGGGGAGGTGCCTACTGGTTAACCCTGGGTTCCTTTAGTCGACTTGTGATCTTCTGGCGGGTAGCTAATCCGGCGGGTAAAGGTCAGTCTTGTTCTAATGAAATGACCTAACTCACTTAAGAGCTGGACGCTTGAGAAGGGGGTGTTCGAGTGATAGGTGAGAGAGGGAAATATCGAAGGAGAACAAGACTGGGGGTCTTGTCTCGCTTTGGGCATGGTATTTATACTCTACTGTACATGGCTGTGCCTGGTCCATGCTAGCGAGGCTATACTACATTAAATATGCTATTGGTACATGAGGTGAAGCACTGGGGCAGAGACGTACAAGTATGGACGAGGGGATGAGTCATCTCATATCTGATCTGAGTCAGTCCGAGTCACAGGGGCTATTTATGGATAGGTGTGCACTGGCAGCATACAGCCGCACATAGCCTCCGTGAGTCGTTCTGGGGTGATGATGTCAAGGGTGTCATAGCCTTGAGCTATGCGTCCCTGGCCTGGACTGGTCAAGGTTCGTCCTTGAGTCCTCGTCTGCTAACCCCTTAGCTAAGTGCCGAACGAGAAAGAAAATAGAAAGGAAACTAAGTATGTGTCTGTTAAGTGTCGGATAACTTATAGGAAATTGAGGAAATGTTACACTAACCCCTTAGCTAAGAGGCAAACAAGAGAGAAATAGAGAAAGAAACTAAATAAGTGACCATAAAATAGATAGAAAAATAGGGAAACGTTACACTACCCCCTTCCTATGAGCTGGCATCCTGACAGCTAGTCCTCATGAGGTGCCTCCCCTTCCAGCAATTCCACCAGCCATTGCAGGTGCACAAGGTAGTGCACAAAATAGCTGTGCTGCTCACTGGGCATATCCATATAAGGTGGCCATTGAGACACCTGTGGGTGGTAGTGAGTGGAGGGGCCAATGTCTGGCCAGTAGTAAGGAGCTGGGTACATATAGTAGTTGGGGCAGACTGGTGGCAAAGGGTCAGGTATGGGGATGGCACAGTCTATCTCCAGTTCTGGCATCACTCCTGGGAGCCAAAGATGCATGGGCTCCTGCATGATTTCCCATGGTCCTCTCCAGTTGTCTGGCATCCAACCTGGGTCCTCTGGGTCTGGTTCAAGTTTTGGAATTGTGTCCCTTTCCGAGTTGTGGTCTCCCCATACTGATGCCATGTTGTGGATGCTGTGGCTGTCTGAGCTATTATCCCATATAAATTGCCATCATTCAGCATGGTTTCCCAGGGAGTGTGAGTTATCCCATTCATTGTTCCACACAGCATCGGGATTGTCATTCTTCCAATCACCAATAGGTTCTGGTGTTTCAATATAAATAGGAGAATGGAAGTGGATGTGGTGGGTGTGGTCAATGTACAGGGCAAGGAGGTCAAGAAGGCAGGTCATCAGGTTGTGAAAGGAGGTGTCCATTGCAAGAGTGAGGCTCAATCAGCAATAAGAGCATTGGTAACCCAGATGCTGAAATGACCTAACTCACTTAAGAGCTGGACACTTGAGAGAGGCAGTCGAGCAATAGGTGAGAGAGGGAAATATCGAAGGAGAACAAGACTGGAGGTCTTGCCTCGCTTCGAGCCTGGTATTTATACTCTACTATACATGGCTGTGCCTGGTCCATGCTATCGAGGCTATACTACATTAAATATGCTATTGGTACATGAGGCGAAGCACCGGGGCTGAGACGAACAAGTTAGGATGAGGGGACGAGTCATGTTGCACCTGATCTGAGTCAGTCCAAGTCATAGGGGCTAATTATGGATAGGTGTGCACTGGCATCGTACAGCCGCGCATAGCCCTGATGACTCGATCTGGGGTGATGATGTCAAGGGTCCACATAGCCTTGAGCCATGCACCCTTGGTCTGGACTACCCTAGGTTCCTAGTTCAAGTGTGAGCCTGGTAACCCCTTAGCTAAGTAGCAAGCAAGAGAGAAAATAGAAAAGAAACTACATAAGAGTCTGTTAAGTGTCGGATAACCTGTGGAAAACTGAGGAAATGTTACACTACCCCCTCCCTATGAGCTGGCATCCTGACAGCTGACTATTCATCCTCCGGTGGTTCCTCAGGCCAAGTGAGATGCGCCAGGAACCAGGCAAAATACCCACACTGTTCCTGCGGCAAGTTCATGTGAGGCGGCCATTGGGTGATCTGAGGGCGGTACTGCCCAGAGGGACCAATATCAGGCCAGTGGTAAGGCGCAGGCCACAGAGTGTAGTTGGGCCGGATAGGGGGAAGAGGGTCCGGGATGGGAACAGCTTCCGTCACTTCGGGCACTGGCATGGCGCCAGGGAGCCACATGTGCCATGGCTCGCTGGCCAATTCCCACGGGCCGGGCCAGTTCTCCGGCGTCCATTGGGGATCCGCGGGGTCTGGAGTGGATTCCAGGTCCGGCATGGATTCATAATCTTCTTCACCATCTCCCCACACCGAAGCGGTGTTTGGGATGCTATGAGAATCCAATGCATTGTCCCAGATAAATACCCAATGTTCCACGTGATTTTCCAAAGGATGCGCCGGGTCCCATTCATTATCCCATACGGCGTTAGGATCTTCTTCCTCATTTTCAGAGGTGTGTTCCTCGTTTTCTGGCTGCAGTGGAGTCTGGATATAAATAGGGGAGCGGAGGTGAAGGTGGGCAAGGCGTGTGTGGAGCGCGGTGAGGTGGTTGCAGAGGCAGTCCATTGTGAGAGCAAGGCTCAATCAACAATAAGAGCATTGGTAATCCAGGCGCACCCCTGGGGCAATCTGTTTACGGATAATCCAGCCAATCAAACGGCAATAGATGTGCAGGCTTTTCTGGAATAGGTGATCCGCAATGCTTAAATAAATTAAAGAAGTCGGGTACCACAACGTGGAGCTTGCGAGGAGCGCTTGGCGTCCATTTATAGAAGTCCGTGATAGCCTGCTTCGCGTGTTTGAGGTTGGCTTCCAGTTCCCAAGTCCGTTCCTCTTCGGGGTAGCCCTTCCAATGCACCAGGAATTGGAGGCGGTTCCTAACCCATCGACTATCTACCACTTTCTCGACTTCCCATTCATTCTCCTGTTCCTCTGTCACTAGGACCAGTCCGGGTTCTGTCACGGGTTGTCCGGGTAGTCGTTCTTTATAAGGTTTTACACGTGATATGTTGACCGTGGGGTGGATATGCATGGAGCGGGGAAGGCGCAGCTCAACTGCATTTGGTCCGGCCAAACGGAGTATGGTGTACAGTCCAATCCATCGTTCCGTGAGCTTCTTTGATGCTCTGGTCAACTTAAGGTTTTCTGTAGATAGCCACACCTGATCTCCAATCTGGTATGGTGGAGCGTCCGTTCTATGTCGGTCCGCTTGACCCTTCATGTGGCATTGGGCCTTCGCTAAATTCTCTTGGGTCTGATCCCAAACCTTCTTTATATGCTCCGATAGTTCCTCAGCCGCTGGTGCCTTAGTACTGCACCATTCAAAGCCCATCCTTGGCTGATACATGTGCGTGATGCTGAAGGGGGACGTTCCTGTCGACGTCTGAGCCTTACTGTTATATGAGAACTGTGCGATGGCTAGCCATTCTGTCCACTTCGACTGCTGCGAGAAGCAGAAGAGTCGGAGGAACTGCTGTAGATCTCTGTTGATCCATTCCATCTGCCTGTCCGTTTGCAGGTGGAAGGCGGTGGATAATTTTGGCTTTATTCCTAATCTCCAGCACAAGTCCATCATCACTTGTGATGCGAACTGCGGTCCTCGATCTGACATTATGGTCTGCGGTAGGCCGTGCGTCTTCCAGACATGGTCTAGGTAGAGTCGGGCTGTCTGTAGTGCTGTGGTAGCTTTCTTGCATGGGATGAACTCTACTTCCTTCGAGAAGCAGTCGACGACTACTAGGATAGCGTCTAGCCCTTGGCTTGTTGGTAAATCCATTATGAAGTTGGTGGAGATGTCTTCCCATGGCTTTTCCAGTATCGGGAGCGGCAACAGCTTTCTGGCTGGCGGGGTGTTGGTTCCTTTGTGTCTAGCGCATAGGTCGCATCGAGCAACATACTCTTTTACTCTTTTTGGCAGTCCGGGCCATGTATAGCTGCAGCGTATTAGCTCTAGTGTTTTCTCTTCTCCTGGATGTCCGGCTATGGGCGTATCGTGATGTAACCATAGTATCTCCATTTGAAGTTCATCGTTGTTTGGTACGAAGATCTTTCCGTCTTTGTCCACTAGCAAATCTTCTTGCTCCATATGGACTTCATATCGCTTTTCTAGATTTCGTACTTCGGATTCTTTTAGTCTATGTATAAGGTTCTTGATCCGTTGGATTACTTCATCGTCATCCGTTCTCACATGGACTGTACGGATTTTCTCTTGGGGTATCATGGTTATCCCTTTATTATCATCGTCTTTACCATCTGAATGATCCTCCCTTCTAGAGAGTGCATCAGGTTTTTCCATCTGAGTTCCTGCTTTATGGACCCATTTGAAATGAAACCGAGATAGGTATTGCGCCCATCTGGCTTGTCTTCTATTAAGGTCCTGCCTTTTCATGAACCATTGGAGGTTCGCGTGGTCATTCCAGATCTCAAACTCTTCTTGAGCTCCTTTGAGGTAGTGACGCCATTGCTCTAAGCTTCGTATTACCAAGAGCATTTCTTTATCTGCTATGGGGTAATTTCTTTCTTCTGGCGTCATGGAGTGCGAGGAGTAGGCGACTGGGTGCCATTTTCCTTCCTTTTCTATGGATAGCACTGCACCCGTTGCGAAGTCTGATGCGTCTGTTTCGAGGTGGAATTGCTTATCTATATCGGGGTAGGCGAGGATAGGGGCAGTGGTGAATCTTTCTTTTAGATCGTTGAAGGCCTTTTGTTGGCGCTCCGTCCATTTGAATACAATGTCCTTCTTCATCAGGTCATTAAGCGGTCGTGCAACCTGTGCATATCCATCTATGAACCTTCGGTAGAAGTTGGCCAGTCCGAGGAAGCTTCTGATGTTCTTTACTTTAGTAGGCGTCGGCCATTTCCTGATAGCTTTAACCTTTTCTTCATCCATCTGAATTCCTTCCGAGGTAATGATCATCCCTAGGAACTCCACTTGCTTTACTCGGAAGTAGCACTTTTCTGGTTTGATGAAGAGGTCATTCTCGGCGAGTCACGTGAGAATCTTGAGTACGATTCGATCGTGCTCCTTTTGGTTATCAGTTTTTGTGAAGATCATGATGTCATCGATGTAGACGACACAAACGTCCTCCATGTCCATGAACAGTTCGTTCATCATTGTTTGAAAGGTTGTGGGGGAGTTGCATAGTCCAAAGTACATCACTAGAGGTTCGAACGATCCTCTGTGACAGACAAAGGCAGCTTTCCATTCGTCTCCTTCTTTGATTCAAATATTATTGTATCTCCATCGGAGATCCATTTTCGTAAAGAGCTTGGCTCCGGCTAATTTATCGACGAGCTGGGATATGAGGGGTAAAGGATAATTGTTTTTAATGGTGAACTCGTTTAGATATCGGTAATCCTGTACCATTCGTTTTCTTCCATCCTTCTTCGGCACAAAGAATACAGGTGATGTTTGTGGCAATTTCGAGGGTCGGATGTACCCTTTCGAGAGCTGATCATCTATGAAGTCACTAACTTCCTTTTGT
>JBBPKX010000505.1:0-14974 GCA_038089435.1 Boletus austroedulis | reverse complement strand
GGGCTGTGAAGCATCCATATTGCTATAGGATAAGATATGACAGTGCCTCCTCTATGAGGCTGTTCTAGGATCAACATGATGTAACTGCAAGGCAAATCCTGTACCTGGCTGTGCTATCCTGTGCATCTTGTGCAATCCTGTGTGCAGTGCCTGCTGCATGAGGCATGTGAGTCAGAGTGACCAAGAGTGACTCCTACTGACTCCGGTATGACTCATTATGACTTGTTGTGACTCGATCGAGGTCATGACTCGGTATGACTCAATGTGACTCGTTATGACTCGTTATGACTTGTGATGACTTGTGAGACTCTGTAGCTGTGCTGTGGCTGTGACCCGCAACCAAGAATGATGGAAAAATGAAATGTACACCCATCTTAGAGATTTGTTACAGTTACCAACCAAGATCCAATGCGAATACGTCATTCCCTGTTCTCAAGCAGAAGTACCAATCGGTTATCAGTTCACTTCTTTATATTATGCTTGGAACAAGACCAGATCTGGCTTACTCAGTGATCAAAATGTCCCAGTTTTCTGCGAACCCCTCTGAGGAACATCTATAGAAGGCGCTGTATATAGTGTGCTATCTCACACATACTATCATGCTGTGCTTGAGATATACTGGAGATGGACCTAACAACGGGTTCATTGCTTATTCTGACACTGATTGGGCTGGAGATATCAAGACCTCTCGATCTACAGTGACTTCAAAAAGCATTACAATGATTAACCAAAAATCAGTGTGTGAAGTGTCTTACAACAACCTGTAGGAATTTCACTTGGCTTTGGTGGGACCAAATAAAGTATAGACTCTTGGCTACAAATTGGTCCCTGGATCATGTGATTTGGCCCAGGGGTTGCAAAGATATAACAATTTTAAAACAGGAACACCATTGTAACAGTTTTTGGACTTTTGTTATGATATACTGGATCTTAATCATACAAGAGGTTGTTTGCTATTGTTTGATGCTACAAACATAGGTATATATATAAACATGATGTCTGAGTCTAAAAACATTCCCACATCTCTTTATTTTTTACCACTATCATCATGCGATCCCTTTCTGCTACTCAGGAAAATACCATTCTCTCTCAACTTGATTCTGGCCGTTCTATTTGCTCTATTGCATCAAGCACTGGTGTCAGCACTGCCACTATATCCAGATTTCATTCCAAAAAGCATTCTAACCTTCAAAAGTCCATTGGAGGTCATCCAGCCAAGCTTTTTCCTACCAATATTCAACATGCTATTCAGCTTATTTCATCTCACAAGGCAGAGAATGCTGTCCAGGTGACCAAAGCACTCTCCAATATTATCAATCAACCTCTCCATCCTAACACCATTCATCATCATTTGAAAAAGTCTGGGATGAAGGCTGTGGTCAAGTCCAAACATCCCTTATTATCTGCCAAACATCACAAGGCTTGCTTGGACTTTGCTATTGCTCACAAGGATTGGACTATAGAGGATTGGAAAAAGGTCATATGGTCTGATAAAACCAAAATCAATTGCCTAGGGTCAGATGGAAGGAAATGGGTGTGGAAAAAGCCAGGTGAAGGCCTAAGTGATAGGCTAGTACAAGGTACTGTCAAATTTGGAAAAGGTTCTGTGATGGTATGGAGATGTATGACTTGGCAGGGAATTGGCTATGCTGCTAGGATGGATGGTAGGATGGATGGAGATCTCTACCTTCAAATTTTGAAGGATGATCTGCTGAATACTCTGCAGTATTATCACCTCAATTCATCTGACATCATCTTTCAGCAAGACAATGACTCCAAGCATACTTGTAGAATGGTGAGGGAGTGGCTAGAAGAGCAGGATTTTGAGACTATGGTATGGCCTACACAGTCTCCTGACCTAAACCCCATTGAACATCTTTGGAGTTACCTCAAGAGAAGGCTGGCAGAGTATGAACACCCTCCTAATGGGATGCTTTAGTTGTAGGAAAGGATTGAGGAAGTGTGGGAGGAAATACCAGTTGAGGAGTGTCAAAAGTTGATTGAAAGCATGCCAAGGAGGGTTCAGGCTGTGATTAAAGCCAAAGGAGGGTATACCAAGTACTAATAAATATCAAATACCCCAAATATTACAAAAGTCCAAAAACTGTTACAATAGTGTTCCTGTTTTAAAATTGTCATATCTTTGCAACCTCTGGGCCAAATCACATGATCCAGGGACCAATTTGTAGCCAAGAGTCTATACTTTATTTGATCCCACCAAAGCCAAGTGAAATTCCTACAGGTTGTTGTAAGACACTTCACACACTGATTTTTGGTTAATCATTGTAATGCTTCTTGGAGTCACTGTACCACCGGTTACTCTATCTTCTTGGCAAACAGGATTGTATCCTAGTTATTGAAATGCCAGAAGAGAGTTCGACTTTCCTCCACCGAAGCAGAATATTGTGGAATGACAGAGTGCGCTAAACAAATCCAATGGATTTGCAATCTCTTTGAGGAACTGACATTTCCTCTTCCCACAATTCCCCTATGTGTTGATAATCAGGAAGCTATATTTCTTGCTTTGAATCCAGCTTAAGAAGGATGAACAAAACATGTTCGAATCCCCAAACACTATATACAGGAGGCTGTTGAGTTTAAAGAGGTAGAAATCTTTTATGTTCCCTCTAACCAACAGTTGGCAGATATCTTCACAAAGAATCTGACCAAAGATCCTTTCGAGCATGGACGAAAGTGTTTGATGTTATGAGTACTAATGTTTCTAGTGAGGAAGAGTATTGAGATCTGGATATTCTATTCTATTTTCATTCGTATTCCAGACCCAGACTCTAGACTGTCCATGACATCAGACTATTACACTATCACATTTGATTCATGGCATACATCATAGATAGGAGATCTATTTGCCATTGGTAGATAAGGCAGATGTGTCATTCCTGCTTACCTTTCTTATCTCCTTATCATTTGTCATCCTATCTCTTTATAGATAGAGTACATACATGGACAAATAGTCCACTCATGTATATAAGAGAGCTCAAGTATCTCACTCTCTAGGTTAACAAGTCATCTTGCCTCTCACACTTCGAGTTCCCTCAGTGCCCACTACTTCACATTCTTACTCACCTACTCCACTTGTAAGTTCTCTACAAGCTCCACACACTTCCTCTACCGCTCCCTTTTTCTATTCAAGCATTCCCTTGGTTAGCCACCAAGGAGAGAAAGAGACTAGCGCATCTCTTTACTATCAGACTATTACACTATCATATTTGACTCATGCATATGTCATAGATAGGAGATCTATTTGCCATTGGTAGATAAGGCTTTGGCTTATCTTTAGTCATAGAAGCTTACTCATTCTTATCTTCTTATTATTCTATCTCTTTATAGATAGAGTACATATATGAACAAACAATCTGGTCATGTATATAAGAGAGCTTGAGTACCTCACTCTCTAGGTTAACAAGTTATTCACCTTGGACTTTGATCTACTCAGTTCACTCTCCACACACCATTTGCCTATTCCAATACTTGTAAGTCCTTCTACAAGTTACTCCTTCCTTTACCACTCTTGTTCTATTAGAGCATTTGCCTCTGGACTAGCCATTCAAAGAGAGAAAGAGACTAGCACATCTGATATATATTAATTGCATCTCAGCCACTTTTGCCACTTATTGGATTGCAAGTGATTGTAATCAGCTATGATTTTGATTATGTATTGGAGAATGTTGGTAACTTGTTAATTCCTTTAACCATTTGATAAGATCTTGCAAGTGCAGATAAGACCTTCTCATCCTACAACTTGGTACCTTGTCTATTCACAAGTGTAACATATTCATAATGGCATGTAAGATTATGCCAAAGGTCATCAATACTTGAGCAAAAGTCTTACATCATCTAAAACAGCACTTAACTCTGCTTATATGTCTCAATGCACTTAGAAAAACTGGCAAAAGTAGCTGAGCATGGCAAGACAAAAAAGCCTGTGAGATTGCATGCAAGTTAGTCCTAAGAGTGTCTTAAGGTGCTTTTGGTACTTGTGTGACTAATAAAAAGAATATAATATAGACTAATGCATAGGATGCACAAGAGTGAAAACTGCTAGATGCATGATATTGGTGTCTATACAAGAATAGCAAAGTTTGTGAATGATGGAAGACTTTTTGTATAAAGTCTTGCATTGGTGGGGCATCAAAGTGGATCAATGACCAAAAGAAATCATGTGGATTACAATAGGTTAGTCAAAGAATGAGTTGTACATAGTTTGGATAAATTAAATGTGCTCAGGTAAGTCAGATTAAAGTTTCATAACTACATAAACATGCTAGCAACATGGTATTCATGACACACAACAGCTTTGACAAGTGACTACTTACTACATTAATAAAAGTCAAAGAGATTCTCTATGTAAGTTGTTGTCTTCTTCACACCAGGCCCTCCTAAGTCCACCACCAATCCAGTAACTCTCTTTACATACTTCTGGATATTATCTAGGATAAGCAAAAAATTCTTGTCACTTATTGCCTTGATCAGAGCCAGATACTTAGGTGTCTTGTCACTTCAAAGGATTTTATTGAACTTAACTTTTGGCCCTTTCTCTACATGTGGCATCCATTGAATTTTGTTCTGCTTTGTCATGGTCTGAGTGAATGAAATATTATCTTGGGCTATAAATGAGAGAACTCAAGAGACCTTTAAATTTGTTAGATGGCAAACACATAGTATAATAGATCCATACCACTATACATGTAACATTTCTCTATTTTCTACCTATTTTATGGCCACTTATTTAGTTTCCTTTCTATTTTCTTTCTTGTTTGCCTCTTAGCTAAGGGATTAGCAGACATGGACTTGAGACAAGCCCTAGAGCAGTCCAGACCAGGGTGGCATAGCTCAAGGCTATGTAGACCCTTGATGTCATAACCCTAGAATGTGTTAGGGCAGTGATCGGCTGTACATAGCCCCAAGGGCATGTCCACTTGAAACAGCCCCTATGACTCAGACTGACTCACATTGACTCATTCCCTTGTCCTATTCTGTATGTCTCTGCTCCAATGCTTTGCCTCATGTACCAATAGCACTATTCACTCATGTACAGCCTTGATAGCACAGCCATATATGATAGAGTATAAATACCAGGCCCAAGGTGACAAGACACCCCAGTCTTGTTCTCCTTGGAGTTTTCCCTCCTCACTTCTGTCCTTGCATATGCCCCCCTCAAGCATACTAGCTTTTAAGTGAGTTGGTTGTTTCATTAGAACAAGACTGTCCTTACCTGCCAGACTAGCTACCCACTGGATGAACCACTCCATTGACCAAAGGAATTCAAATTCACCAGTAGGCTTCCCCATCATGATCATCTAGAGTACTGAACACCTATCCAGTGTTGTACTACCATATTGAAGATCTTCTCAAGTACTTGCTAGAACAAGGGGATTTCCAGACCCTGTAGCAAGAGCTGGCCTGTCTACCATTACCCTTGAGAACCTCATACTGGATTGACCAATCAAGCTTAAAGTAGAGGATGAAGAGGACCTACAGGTATAGTAATGGCATTCTGCCTTATCCATAGGAGAATTACATCAGGAGCTCATGAAGCCCAACCATTAGCTACTCTATCTGGAATCAGATGCAGAACGACTGAAAGAGGAAAGGAGTGTTGAGATCTGGGTATTCTATTCCATTTTCATTTGTACTCCAGACCCAGACTCTAGACTGTCCAATACATCGGACTATTACACTATCACATTTGACTCATAGCATACATCATAGATAGGAGATCTATTTGCCATTGGTAGATAAGGTCCCTTATCTCTTATCCTTCAATATTCCTATCTCTTTATAGATAGAGTACATACATGGACAAACAGTCCAGTAGTGTATATAAGAGAGCTCAAGTATCTTGCTCTCTAGATTAACAAGTTATCTTGCCTCCAGCACTTCAAGTATCCTCAGTGCCCACTACTTCACATCACTTACTTGCCCACTCCATGTATAAGTTCTCTACACTAGTACCTTACTTCCTCAACTGCTCCTTTTATCTTCAATTGAGTGTTCCCTTGGCTAGCCATCAAGGAGAGAAAGAGACTTGTGCATCTCTTTAGGTTATGAGCCCTGAGCACTATTGAGGCTGGACATATATTTGACATCTTTCCAGTCTCTCTCATGCTTGGTGCTATGGAGTTTAGGCTTGTATAGTTTTTCCTTGAAGTTATATGCTGCCTCCAAGGAATTTTTCAATCTCTTGTCTTTGCCACCCCTACCCTTGCCATCAATGATTTCTTTGTCTTCTTAATGGCTTGCATAGCCTGTTCCTTTTTGATCATGGATGGTCTCTTTACATTTATTGGTGCTTATGCAGCTGCTGACAGTAATAATTATGTCCTGCAGTTTGCTCTTTTTCGTACACCTAATCAGGTTTATGCAGCACCACTGCCTTCTGAGGTGAGACCATCCAGTCCAACTCCCATGCCATCACCCCCTGCCTGGATTCATCCAGAGAGACCTCAAGTACTGTCTGCTGAGGTTATTCCTATTTTACAAGGAGGAAGAATATATAGGACATAGCCTTGCCCTCTTGAAGAACATATTACCAACTGTCTATAGGACCAGAATACCCAAGGCCTCCATTTCCATTATGTTTGCCCTGAGTGCAAACAACATCTTGAAGAAGGAGAACATTGTGATCACTTTACTAATCACTGTGAATTGCAACAATCAGGATCCATCTTTATCTATCTCGACAATGACTTGGACAATGGAACTACCATCCAAACCCCTCCAGGTTTAATTCCTGTCGAAGGAGACTCTTGAGTATCTACCCCTGAATCCTCATTAGCTCATCATTTAGAACTCCCCATCAACACTCCCCCTCCTTCTCCATCTCCTCCTCCCATATATGCTCCCTCTCATAATCCACTAAATGAAGAACCTCTACAGCCAAGTACTCTGGAACTTGAGGAACACACAAACTGCCCTAGAAGTCTAGGATTCTTTTGAACAGGTCAAATGGTACAAGTCATCAGATGTCATTTCCCTCATCCATCTGACACTCTTACTCTGACAACTTGCAGAATTCCTGGATGTACACCCAATCCCTGAAAATCCTACTGAGATTGGCCCTCTTCACTATGATGATCTCAAGAGGGAAGGACAAGCCCCTTTCCTGCAGCAGATGGACGTCATGCTGCAGGTAAGAGACCTGAATTCGAATCAGGTTGTGATTTCTATTAGGATCACTTTCATTGAGGCTGGTACCTCTGACAAGTCTAATTTAGCTTGTTCTTTTCTTTATTCAATGGATGAAACTCTTTTTTCAGCATATTCTGGCTCTGGCTGGGCTTTTCCCTCCAAGACTTACGATACCATGCCAGATGCTTTAGTCCACTTCCAAGGATATGAGGTTCTATGGCAAGACTTTTTTTCTCCTATATTTATGCACGAACTTCCTCATAGTTTTGATCTGGACCTTTGCCCACATAGTCTTCTCATGGACTCATTGTTTCCTAACTGGGAGTACCCTTCTCACTTCTGGTTTGATCCACATAGAAACTGGAATCCACCTGCTCCCTCACAACACTTTTGGAATTGCTGGTTTGATACCAAGCAATGAAGATGTTGGCAAGAGAATGCCACTACCTGCCATTTGGTGAGACTTCAAGAGCAGTATCTTACTGCTGAGCATGATGCTGAACAGCAGGTCTACCTGGATGCTCTAACAGACAATTTAGATTGCCCTAGACCCAGTAGACAAGCAGTGATTTGAGGGGAAAACCAAAGAAGAAGGAGGAACCATGTGTATTAATACATACAATGGTCTTTATCTTTTTACCAGGTGATTGGCTGGCTATTAAGTTGGAGAGTCTTGACCAAAGAAGGAGGTATGCTTTTGCCTATGAAAAGTTGACTACTAAAATTTGTATTTAGAAATGGCAACCACCATACCTAAAGCAACTGAATACAGGATCGAAGGTTCAATTCTTAGCTGCATTCCTATCCTTGAAGGACCTGAAAATTACCCTATCTGGTCCATGAGAGTCTGCTCCATTCTTACATCTATCAGAGCAGGACCTTATATAGATGGCACCTGGACTAATATCCAGAATATCTCCAATGTAGACTATTGGAAGACCACCAATTAAAAGTTGCTCGGTTTTTTAACCATTATGGTAAATGATGTCCTTGTGACTTCTGCTCCTACTACCTGGAGTACTTATCAGGGCAGAATGCAAATGGTGCCTGTCACTCATTATTGGAGTTTGACTTACATGTTTTGGACAACACTCTCTGACCGCTTCTCTTCCAAGGGAATCTCTGGGCAGTTCTTTTACTTCAACAAGGCTCTGCACACACATATCTGGCATAATCATATTGCCAAGGACATCATGTCTTTACAGCAGCACTTTCAAAGTGCTTATAACTCTGGTCTTCATCTATTCAAAGAATTGAAGGCCATGATTCTCCTTGCGTAGCTCCCAGATGATTTTGACCCCCTTTGCTCCACTGTAATCCACACCACCAATCCTACCAACTTTACTGTTACCACCATACAGCAAGCAATCCTTCAAGAAGTCAACATACATCACTCAAAGATCTGCCCCCTTTCCTCCTGCATCTCAGAAGTTCAAGCAGGACCTTCCTCTCAGGCACACTGGACTAATGTCATTTGAGGTGGACCCCCATCTGGCAACAGATGGAGAGGCCAACAAGGCCAACAACACCAGCCCCAACAACCAGCTGCTGGACCCTCCAGAGGTCAGCACAATCACTGTGGGCATGGTGGTCCTCCTTGAGGCCTGAGAGAGTACTTCCAACAACAACAAGAGCAGCATGAACAATGTGGGTCTGCTTCTGATTGTAAAGGAAAGGGTAAGGTGAAAGCTCACCAAGCTGTCACTCATGCTGTGATTGGGGAACCATCTTTTCCTTCTCTCAACAATCTGCCTCCTGATCAAATGGAGCTGGATGATACTGACTTTGATATAGATACCCATCATCAAATGATGGAGGTTGATTTTGAAGACTTCAACTCTACTATTGTGCATACAGGTTGAGGAGGAGAGGATGATGGGATGGATATGGTTGACATGGCTGGACCTTCCTACCAGTCATTTTGAGCCTGCTGCATGTCTTTCTGAAGATGAGACTCAGGATGTTGCAGATCCAGGTGGGGTCTCTCAAGGGAAGTTTAAAGGGTCAAAGAAGGCCAAGAAACAGATCATTACCATCGGAGGACTAGTGTCAAGCCATACTATGCTGGGTAATTTTGCCCAAGACCTATCAGTTCCAATTGCTCCACAGCCTATCAAGTATATTAAAGAGATGTGCAACTCTCTTTCTCTTCTTGGTGGCTAGCCAAGGGAATGCTCAAAGATAAAAGAAGGGAGTGGTAGAGGAAGTACAGTAGGGTGCTAGTGTAGAGAACTTACATTGGAGTAGGTGAGTAAGTGTGTGAAGTAGTGGGCACTGAGGATACTCGAAGTGCAAAAGGCAGATAACTTGTTAACCTAGAGAGTGAGATACTTGAGCTCTCTTATATACACTACTGGATTGTTTGTCCATATATGTACTCTATCCAGAAAGAGATAGGAGTGACAAAGGATAAGAGATAAAGAAAGTAAGCTGTAATGACTAAACAGCCTTATCTACCAATGGCAAATAGATCTCCTATCTATGACATATGCCATGAGTCAAATGTGATAGTGTAATAGTCTGATATAACAGACAGTCTAGAGTCTGGGTCTGGAATGTGAATGAAAATGGAATAGAATACCCAGATCTCAATACTCTTCCTCACTAGAAACATTAGTGCTCATGATGATAATAACATCAAATACTTCCATCCATACTCAAAGGGTTCTTTGGTCAGATTCTTTGTAAAGATATCTGCCAACTGTTGGTTAGAGGGAACATAGAAGATTTCTACCTCTTTAAACTCAACAGCCTCCTGTATATAGTGTTCAGGGATACGAACATGCTTTGTTCATCCTTCTTGAGCAGAATTTGAAGTGAGAAAGATAGCTCCCTGGTTGTCAACACACAGGGGAATTGTAGGAAGTGGGAACGTCAGTTCCTTGAAGAGATTGTGAATCCATTGGATTTGTTTAGTGCACTCTGTCATCCCACAATACTCTGCTTTGGTGGAGGAAAGTCTAACTCTCTTCTGGCGTTTTGATAACCAAGATACAATCCTGTTAGCCAAGAAGATAGAGTAGCCAGTAGTTGATCGAGAAGTCTCGATATCTCCAGCCCAATCAGTGTCAGAATAAGCAATGAACCCATTGTTAGGTCCATCTCCAGTATATCTCAAGCACAACATCATAGTATGTGCGAGATAGTGCACTATATAAAGCACCTTCTGCAAATGTTCCTTGGAGGGATTAGCAGAGAACTGGGACATTTTGATCACTGAATAAGCAAGATCCAGTCTTGTTCCAAGCATGATATAAAGAAGTGAGCCAATAATAGACTGGTACTTCTGCTTCAGAACAGGAGATGACATGTTAGTGTTGGGTCTTGGTTGATAACTGGCAGGTAGAGGAGTGAAAACTGGTTTACAGTTTGTTTGACCAAAATGCTCAACAACCTTGATAGCATATGAGATTTGATCTAATCTCAGAGAACATTTCTTGTGATCTCTGGTAATCCTCATGCCTAGATATTCAGTAACTTTGCCTAGATCACAAGATTCCCAATGAGTCATGAAGTGTTTCTTGTAGTGGAGGACAAGAGCTTTGTCACTACCTACAAATAAAGCATCATCAACATAAAAGACAAGAATAATCAAATGCTTTCCATCACATTTGACATAAACTCCTGGATCAGCCAGGGTCCTCTTGAATCCCATTTCAAGGAGTGAAGCATGTAAGGCCTTATTCCATTGTAGAGCAGCCTGCTTCAAGCCATAGATGGCCTTTTCAAGTTGACAAACCTTGTTTTCTTGACCTTTTACTACAAAACCTTCAGGTTGAACCAAGTAAAGATCTTCATCAAGTTTGCCAAATAAAAATGCCATTTTGATGTTGAGAGCATGCATCTCCCAATCCTCTAGTGAGGCTAATGTGAGGAGTAAGTGAACAGTTTCAAACCTGGTAACTGGAGAGAAAGTCTCCTTGTAGTCTATACTGAAGACTTGTGTAAAGCCTTTTGCTACAAAGCATGCATTTTTGTGGCCATTGCTTTTAACTGCATAGACCCATCTTTCCTTGATGGGTTCATGACCTTTAGGTAAGTCACATAAAGTCCAAACCTTTTGTTCAAGTAGGGACTTGTATTCTTCTTCCATTGCTGTTCTCCATACTTGTTGCTCATCAGGGGACATTTGGAGTATGTCATGATATGTCTTGGGTAACTTCTCCATGATGGCAGTGTGTAAGTGGTATCATATCCACTGAGAACTATAAAGATCACCCATATCTTCATTATTAGTAGGACATGGGGTAGCATCATTAGATGGCATTCCTTGTCCCTGTCTTGGAGTAGAATCAGATGACTGCATTCCTTGATGAGTGAATTCATCCTCAATTCACTCTTCCTGAATTGGATCCACACCCATATCAATGTCTCGCTCTATTTCAAGCAGTGGTCTCTCGCCATAAGCATTATCTTGC
Organism: Boletus austroedulis; assembly: GCA_038089435.1. Classification (NCBI taxonomy): domain Eukaryota; kingdom Fungi; phylum Basidiomycota; class Agaricomycetes; order Boletales; family Boletaceae; genus Boletus; species Boletus austroedulis. Next base: position 3,407 of record JBBPKX010000505.1, on the reverse strand, counting down.
AATATGCAAGGCCTAGGAACTCATTGAGTTCTCCTCTCCACAAGTGGAGGACGGATGGTAGTCTGTTCTTCCATTGTGTGTCGATTCTGATGAGGTAAAGCATGGAAGGTAGGAAGTGGTTCATGATCTTGTTGTGGTGGTTGCCAATTTGCAGGAGTAAAGTAAGGAGGATTTGGAAGAGGAGGAAGATGATAGCACTTCCATTGAGGCATATCATCATGGTCTTGTAAATTATTCTTTTCATCCAACCAGCATCCCATCAGTCTATTATCTCTTTTCCCATGTAGTTTTGGTGGTGAAGGAGACTGTGGTGGTGGAGAAGGTAGATGAGGTGTCCTCTGTGGTGATGGATGGAATAGTCCAAAGTCTGAAGATGATGAAGATGAAGATGAGGGTGTCTCACAAGGTTCTTGTGACTCTTGTGGTCTCCAAGCTGGTGGGCTTTGGGAGCGATCAGAAGGGGTAGCCTGTGAACAACTTGGTCCAGGTGCATGTCAACCAAGGATAGAAGCATCAACCACTATGTGACATTCAGGCAGAGGGTCTGGATTCCGTTTGTCCTGGTCATCGGTCATTATTGATGCAGAGTCATGTTCAAATGTAGTGTCTTCTGGTATAGCAGTCTGTCTGTCAATTCCATCACTTCTGAAACAACTTCAAAAGTGAGTTTCATCAAATGTGGTGCATGTAGAAATAAAGACCTGATGTCTGGATTGAGACCAGAATCACCAACCTTTGGTGTTGGATTCATATCCTATGAAGGTCATCTCCTCTGCTTTAGCAGATAATTTGTCCTTATGCATCTCTGGAGGGATAAAGACATAGGCAAAGCATCCAAACACTCAGAAGTATGAGACATCCAGTTGCTTCCCAGAGTATAACTTAATGGGAGATCTCCACTGGTGACAATGCATGGGCTGCCTGTTATATATATGAAGAGAAGTCTCCAGGGCATCTTGCCAGAAGATCCTGGATAGGCAGGCATGTAAGTGTAGAGCCTTGGCTTTTTCCATAATAGTCCGATTGAACCTCTCTGCATGTCCATTCTGTTGTGGAGTATAAGAAACAGATGTCTGGTGTGTGATACCATGATCGTGAAGGAATGCCTGAAAGTCCAGAGACATGTATTTCCCACCACAATCAAAGCAAACAGAGGTGATATGAGAACCAGACTGATTCTCAAGCCAGGTAACTTGAGCATGAAAGGCACCAAGGGCACCAGCCTTCTCCTGAAGAAACAACAGGAGAGCAAAGCTGGAATAGTCATCAACCAAAGTGAAGACATAATGAGCATGAGAGCATGACTCAACCAGAAAAGGTCCCATAAGATCTGAATGGAGAAGAGCAAGAGGTCAAGAGGACTGATGATCAGAAAGACTGAAAGGACAATCAACCATCTTACCCTCACTACAGCCTTTACAAACCAGAGTGGACAGAGGGATAACAATGTCAGGGCAGCCAGAAGCATGGCCTGACAAATGTCTCAATGCATTCTTGGAACAATGTCCCATACGTTGGTGCCACAAAGAGAAATTATCACTAGGCAACAAAGTCGCAAGCATGGCAATCTGACCAGAGTGATCAGTGGACTGAAACCAGTGCAGATTGTTGTCTGGAAATGAGGCTACAGCCCAGATTACCAGATGCCCATGCATGTCCCAGATCAGTGTTTCTCCATTAGTAATCTCACACTGGAAACCAAGTAAGGTCAGTGAGAAAACCAATAATAATCAGTGTGCTGCCTTGGACACATACCAAACTTGTTCAAGGACTAAAGGAGAAAGTCCCTCAGGGTGTACAATGACTTTCCCTGGTCCATGCATTAGGACATCTGTGCCATTGGCAACAGAAGTGTAGTGCATTCCTTTTTCAAGATGTACGAAATCATCTAAATAAGAAGTGATATGATCAGTGCATCCACTGTCAATCATCCAATAGGAACAAGTGATCTGAGAGGTTCTTCCTACCATATAACAAGAAACATCAACATCAAATTCTGTGATGTCATCATCATATACATTGGGAAGAGATATATACTTAATAGGTTGCAGAGTAATAGTAACCAGAAGGTCTCAGGCAAAAAGGCCCGGCATAGTGTGACTCAATGCAAGTCCTCTGATGGTGATGACCTGTTTCTTGGTCTTCTTTGACTGTTTCATCCTCTCTATTGAGATCCCACCTGGTTCCACAATGTCCCGAGTCTCTTCATTAGAAAGATGTGTGGCAGGTTCAAAAGGACTGGTGAGAGGGACCAGCCATATCCATGGTATTCATACCATCATCCTCTCCTCCCCAACCTGCATGTGCGACTGTAGAGTTGAAGTCATTGAAATTGACCTCCATCATTTCTTGTCAATGGATGTCTATCTTGAAGTCAGCATCCTCCATCTCCATTTGGTCAGGAGGCAGGTCATAGAGGGAAGGGAATAACAGTTCCCCAACCACAGCAGAAGTGACAGCTTGATGAGCCTTCACCTTACCCTTTTCTTTGCAGTCAGGAACAGACCCGTACTGTTTGTGCTGTTCCTGTCACTGTTGGAAGTATTCTCTTGGGCCTTGAGGAGGACCACCATGCCCTTGGCAATTGTGCTGACCTCTAGATGGTCCAGCAGCCAGTTGATTGGGCTGGTGTTGTTGGGCTTGTTGCCCTCTCCATTTGTTACCAGATGGGGGTCCACCTTGGATAGCGTTCATCTGATATGCCTAAGAGGAAGGTCCCGCTTGGACTTCAGAAATGTGGGAAGAAAGGGGGCATATCTTCGAGTGGCATATATTGACTTCTCATAGGATCACTTGCTGTATAGTAGTAACAGTGAAGTTGGTAGGATTGGTTGTATGAATAATGGTGGAGCAAAGGGGGTTGAAATCATCTGGGAGCTGCACAAGAAGAATCATGGCCTTTAGTTCTTTGGATAAACAAAGGCCAGAGTTATAAGCACTTTGGAAGTGCTGTTGTAAAGATGTAATGTCCTTGGCTATATGATTATGCTGGATACAAGTGTGCAAAGCTTTGTTGAAGTAGAAGAACTGCCCAGAGATTCCCTTTGAGGAGAAACGGTCAGAGAGGGTTGTCCAAAATGCATGTGCCATGCTCTGGTATAGGGTGACTGGAGCGGCCTGCATACCACCCTGGTAAGTAGTCCAGGTGGTGGGTGCAGTTGTAGCAAGGATGTCATTTATCATTATCATTAACAAACTGAGTATCTTCTGATCTGCAGCCTTCCAATCATCATCATTGGAGATGGTCTGGGTATTTGCCCAGGTTCTGTCAATATAAGGTCCTGCTCCTATAGATGTAATAATGGAGCAGATCCTCACAGACCAGATTGGGTAGTTTTCTGGTCCTTCCAAGATGGGGATCTGGCTAAGGATGGAACCCTCAATCTTGTACTCAGAAGCCCTTGGAG
>JBBPKX010000504.1:0-14999 GCA_038089435.1 Boletus austroedulis | reverse complement strand
AACAGGAAGAAAATAGAAAAAGAAACTAAATAAGTGTCCATTAAGTGTCAGAAAATAGATAGAAAAATAGGGAAACATAACACTACCCCCTCCCTATGGGCTGACATCCTGGCAGCTATTCTCCTTCTGGCAGTTCCTCTGGCCATGTCAAGTGTGCCAAGTACCAAGCAAAATACCCATGCTGTTCCGAGGGCATGTCCATATGCAGTGGCCACTGTGTGATCTGTGGACGGTACTGGGTTGACAGACCGATGTCTGGCCAATGATATGGCGTGGGCCAAAGGTAGGCATTGGGGTGCACGGGGGGAAGCAGATTGGGCAGGGGAATGGTGGCGTCAACTTCTGGCTCTGGCATCCCACCAGGGAGCCATAGGGCCATCAGCTTGGAGGCCAATTCCCATGGGCCAGGCCAGTTCTTGGGCATCCACCTGGGATCTGCAGGATCCAGGATACTCTCCAGCTCCAGGATGGAGTTGAGATCCTCATCCAACTCATCACCCCAAACCGATGCGGTGTTGGGGATGCTATGGCTGTCCGAGCCATTGTCCCACAGGAAAATCCAATGTTCCATGTGGTTACCGAGAGGGTGTGACAGGTCCCATTCATTGTCCCATACTGCTGTAGGGTCGTTGGTTTCCTTGTGATTTTCTTCAGTAGGGTTAGGCAGAGCAACATAAATAGGGGAGCGGAGGCGTAGGTGAGAGAGTGCGAGGCAGATGGTGGTAAAGCAGGATGTGATGTGGTCCATTGTGAGAGCAAGGCTCGATCAACAATAAGAGCATTGGTAACCCAGGTGCACCCCTGGGGCAGAAGCCTATGGATGATCAAGGCAATCAAATGGAAGCTGATGCAGTGGCTTTTCTGGTATAGGTGATCCACCATGCTTAAATAAATTAAAGAAGTCAGGGATGGTGATACGGAGTTTGCACAGAGCGCTCAGCAATCCGTTGTAGAAGTCCACGATAGCCTGCTTTGCATGCTCGAGATTAGCCTCTGGCTCCCAAGTGCGTTCTTCATCTCCATACCCTTTCCAGTGCACTAGGAACTGGAGTCGATTCCAAACCCATCAACTATCCACTACTCTCTCGACTTCCCATTTGTTCTCTCGGTCCTCAGTGACTAGCACTGGTCTGGGTTCCATGACTGGTTGTCTGGGAAGGTGTTCTTTATAGGGTTTAATACGAGATATGTTGACTGTGGGGTGGATTCTCATGGATCAGGGAAGGCGCAGCTCAACTGCGTTAGGTCCGGCTAGGCAGACTATGGTATATGGTCCTATCCATCATTCAGTGAGCTTCTTTGATGCTCTGGTCAACTTTAGATTTTCTGTGGACAATCACACCTGGTCTCTGACCTGATGTGGTGGGGCGTCTGATCGATGTTGATCTGCCTGTTCTTTCATATGGCATTGGGCTTTCGCTAGGTTCTTTTGGGTTTGATCCCATACTTTCTTTATATGCTCCAATAATTCTTCAGCTGCGGGTGTCTTTGTTGTGCACTGTTCAAAACCCATACGTGGTTGATAGGTGTGTGTTACGCTGAAGGGCAACGTTCCTGTTGACGTCTGAGCTTTGCTGTTATATGAGAACTGTGCGATTGCTAGCCATTCAGTCCATTTCAACTGCTGGGAAAAACAGAAGAGGCAGAGATACTGCTGTAGATCTTGGTTGATCCATTCTGTTTGCCCATCCGTTTGTGGGTGAAACATGGTGGAGAGTTTGGGTTTGATGCCCAATCTCCTGCATAAGTCCATCATCACTTGTGATGCGAACTGTGGTCTGTGATCCGTGGTTATGGTACGTGGGAGTCCGTGCATCTTCCAGACATAATCCAGATAGAGTCATGCAGTCTGCAACACTGTTATGGTTTTCTTGCACAGGATGAACTCGACTTCCTTCGAGAATCGATCTATGACTACCAAGATAGTGTCTAGCCCTTGGCTCTTGGGTAAGTCTGTTATGAAATCGGCGGTGACATCATTCCATGGTTTATCAGGTATCGGGAGTGGTAATAGCTTTCCAGCTGGCAAGGCATTTGCTCCTTTATGTCAGGCACACAGATCACATCTGGCGATGTAGTCCTTTACTTTCGTCGGCAGTCCTGGCCATGTGTAGCTTCATCGTATTAACTCTAATGTTTTCTCTCCTCCTGGATGTCCGGCTATAGGGGTATCGTGATGTAAGCATAGGATTTCCATTTGGAGTTCTTCGTCATTCAGTATGAAGATCTTTCCATTTTTGTCCACTAGCAAATCTTCTTGCTCCATATGGACTTTGTACTGCTTCTCGAGCTTCTGTACTTCGGTTTCTTTTAATCTATGTATAAGGCTTTTGATTTTCTGGGTTATTTCTTCATCATCTGTTTCTAAACGGACAGTGCAGACATTTTCTTGCAGTATCACAGTTACTCCTTTATTATCTTCCTCTTTTCTGTCCGAGTGGTCTTCTCTCCTAGAGAGCACATCAGGCTTGCCCATCTGCATTCCAGATTTATGCACCCATTTAAAGTGGAAGCGTGACAGGTATTGAGCCCATCGTGCTTGCCTTCTATTGAGGTCCTGCCTCTTCATGAACCATTGAAGGTTCACATGATCATTCCATATTTCAAATTCATTACGCGCTCCTTCCAAATAGTGACGCCATTGCTCTAGGCTTCGGATTACCAAAAGCATTTCCTTGTCTGCGATAGGGTAGTTTCTCTCTTTGGGCATCATGGAGTGTGAGGAGTAGGCAACAGGGTGCCATTTTCCTTCTTTTTCCATTGATAACACTGCTCCGGTTGCGAAATCTGATGCGTCCATTTCTAGGCAGAACTGCTTATCTATATCTGGGTAGGCAAGAATTGGAGTGGTGGTGAACTTTTCTTTTAAGCCGTCAAAGGCCTTTTGTTGTCATTCCATCCATTCGAAAGGTACGTCCTTCTTCGTCAGATCATTAAGGGGTTGTGCAACTTGCGCATATCCTTCTATGAACCTTCGATAGAAGTTGGCTAATCCAAGGAAGCTTCTCACATTCTTCACTTTCATGGGCATCGGCCATTCTCTAATGGCTTTCACCTTTTCTTCGTCCATCTGGATTCCTTCTAAGGTAACGATCATCCCTAGGAACTCCACTTGCTTTACTTGAAAGTAGCACTTTTCTGGTTTTATGAAGAGATCGTTTTCTGCAAGTTGTGCGAGCACTTTGAGTATGATTCGGTCGTGCTCTTTTTGGTTATCGGTTTTGGTAAAGATCATTATGTCGTCGATGTAGACGACGCATACATCCTCCATGTCGGCAAATAGTTCGTTCATCATCATTTGGAATGTTGCTGGGGAGTTGCATAGTCCAAAATACATTACCAGGGGTTCAAATGAACCTCTATGGCATATGAATGCGGCTTTTCATTCATCTCCTTCTTTGATTCAAATATTATTATATCCCCATCGGAGATCCATCTTTGTAAAGAGTTTGGCCCTGGCTAGTTTATTGACGAGTTGGGATATAAGGGGTAAGGGATAGTTGTTTCATATGGTGTACTTGTTCAGGTACCTGTAGTCCTGCACCATTCATTTTCTTCCATCCTTCTTTGGTACGAAGAATATGGGCAAGGTTTGCAGCAATTTAAAGGGTCGGATGTACCCTTTGGCTAATTGATCGTCTATGAAATCACTAACCTCTTTCTGCTGTACGGGATCAAGGGGTATCAACCTTCCTTTCTTCAGCACAAAATCCGCTTTTAGTTCTATAGTGTGATCCCATGGTTTTTGGATCGGCATCCTTTCGGATTCCTTTTTTGAGAACATGTGGAGGTACTTGTAATATTCCTTTGGCACTCGTTCCTCCGGTAATTTGTTTTTATCCATAAGCTCCGCAAGCTTCTTATCAACTTGCTGTCCTTTACACATCTCTGCAAGGATCTGAGCATCGTTCCTCTCGATTTGTTTTAGCTGATGTAAGAACAGGGTTCAGCATTTGGTCGGACATCTCGTCATCCGCACTGTTTGCTTCTCCCAGTCTATTTCTGGGTTATGGTGCTTTAACCATGTGAAACTGAGGATTACTTTATTCTTTCCAAGGTTGGCTATCTCGGCCTTCATCTCCTCTCGGTGTGCATCGTATTCCATTACAACACGAGCATAGTACTTCAGCATTCCTGTGCTGTTCCTGGTGCCGTCTGCATTATATAGGATAATGGGTCTGGGTAGTGGCTTTAGCGGTATGTGGTTTTCTTTGGCCCATTTCTGATCTATGAAGGTCATATGTGACCCTGAGTCTAGTAGAGCGAGTACCGAGGCTTCTTTGCTGTTTTCAGTGTATATAGTGATCGGTAGTTCAATCTCTCTTTTCCTTTTAGGTTCATCTTCTTTCATCTCTGTGGCTATCATGGACAGATGTCGCATATCTACAGTATATCTGTAGGCTGTATGCTGCGGGGTTCTTCTTGAATGATAGCGGGTATAGATTCATATCCTTCCGAAATAAGAGTCATAATGCACGCATCTGAGCTTCTTTTGACAGAGTGGTCGCTCAGCTCCTCCAGACTGCTCAAGCTTTTCCCGAGCTCAAGGGCATGGATTGGAATAGTGCTCTGACCTGCTCCGTGGTCATTCCTTTACATGCACAAGGGATATCTTCATCATCATCCCAGTTGGTAGCTCCTTCTGTATTCATTGTTCGAGCAGTGCGAACCTTAGTCCTGACACAATTGGGTTTATGCTTCCCTTGCATCCAGGAACAGTCTGGGCACTTCGTAGATTGTTGCCAGCATTCTTTGGCAAAATGGCCAGGCTTTCCGCAATTAAAGCACATGCTGATCCACGCTCAGGTTTTCTTAAACTTCTTTTCTACACAAGCTTTCCCTTTTCGGATCATAGTGGCTTCCTGTTCCTCGTCATCAGGTTCAACATCTTCCTCCATTTCCATGTGATCTACGTCCATGGCAAAAGGGTCTTGTCTAGCAGTTGTCCCGTTATGGATGAAGGATAGGAGTTGCCTTCTCATTCCGATGACTCTGCACTTTTCAAGGTAGTCCGGCACAGTTGCCGGTCTGGGTCCTTTCATAAGGATCCAATTGATGATCTTCTGATTGACGTTCTTTTCAATTATTGAGATAAGATGTGATGTATCCATTCCCATTTGGGGTTCATATTCCATAAACTTGATGATCCAGTCATCTATCGGCATCTTTCCCTGTCTCAGAGCTTGCAGCTTCACTCTAGCCCACTCTTGTTGATTCACAGATCTAAAGAGGGCTTCAATCTCCATAACGAGGGTGGCCCACATATAGGTGCCTCCCTGTGAGATGAGATCTAACTTAGTCTAGGCAAAGCCTCCAGCCTTCTGTCCTTCTAAGCGTGATAGGACGGCGATCACGGCTTTCTGGCTTGCCAGCGGGAACACTGTGGCGTTTTCATGTAACCATGATTGGATTTTTGTCCACCATTCTTCAAACTTTGATTGAGATCCATTGTAGGATCCGGGGTCTACAAAAACTTTGCTAAGCTTAGGCGCAGTGGTGGGGTTTGCTGCTGATAATGCCTGCAAGGCGGTGATTTGAGTAGTTGCTTGATTGATCTGGTTTTCTAAAGCAGTGATAGTTGCTGCTTGCCTCCTTGTCGTTGTAGCACTTTGGGTGAGTGCCGCTTGTGCATCGTCATGACATTCTGTAAGGTGATCAAATAGGTTAAGGAGGTCGTTAGCTAGTGTGGCATTAATCTGGATTGCTTGTAGATTGGCTATGAAAGCCTGGCGATCAAAGGGATGACTCATCGCTTGCTTCTAGGAACAGAGCTTGATGACCCATGAGAGGTCTCGGCATGTACAGGGTCTGTTCCTCAATTTGGTCATCTAACTCTCAGAGATGTGTCAGCGTTCGGTCCACTGCCTCCTGAGTTCTTCTCGCTGCCCTTTTGGCTAGAGTTCATTCTCTGGCGAGGATATACCGATGCCTAAAGGCTCTCCTTCTTTTGGCTGGTGACTGTCCAATAGTATACCTGGGCATAGATTCAATTTGTTCATCCCTAGGTATAGGATCCTGATATGGTAGTGCATCAGAGTCTGAATCTTTGTGATCCTCTCTCCGTTCTTCCACTTCTTGGCATTCCTGTTCTGCTTCGATAATATGCGGGGGCGCTTTGTGCACTTCCTCAATAGGTCTGATCAGGGTTGGATCTCCTTCCACTACTTTGTATTTCATGTATAGTATTCTAATATGGAAGGTAATGACAAGGGCGCCTAAGTGATGAGCAGGGTCAGAGAGGAGTAACAATATCACGAGCAAGAGGCTCATGAGGACGAAACCAGCAGGGGTAAGGAGGAGGATGAGCAGGGCCAGGAGTAGGAGTTCTCTCTTGAATACGTATTCGCTCCTGAATGTCTGCATGCGCTGCGTGGACTCTTCTCCTGAGTTCTGTGGCTCTAGTGGCATTCTGGTCTCTCTCCTCAGCAAGGTGTATCCCCTCCTGAATAAGATCGTTGATCTCCCTTTGTAATCTCTCCCTAGTCGCATGTCGAAGTCCGCTTGCCTCAGTTGTTGATCCACGATGTCTGCTTCCAATTACGCAGGTCCAGTCAACAGGTTCTGCAAGAAGTGGGGCTGGGCAATCCAGGGTTGAGGGGCGGTACAGTGGTGTGCCGACTTCATGCTCAAAAGAGATAACGATGTCCCCTTCAAGATCTGCTTCGGTTTCTACTAATGTGGACGGCGCATTGTCCGGGCCTAGGGTACTTCTTTCCCTGGCAGTCCTTAACCCTTCGTCTAAACTAGTACAATAGTCAGATAGCGATTCCGACTCTTTCAATCTCCTTTTGGCTACTTCTCTCTCCTCCGGTTCCGATTTCAGGTAGAGTAGCTGTAATGGGCTTCATGAGCTCCTGATGCGATTCTCCTATGAATAAGGCGGAATGCTGTTACTTTTACCTGTAGGTCCTCTTCATCCTCAACCTTTAACTCCACTGGCCAATCCAGCACTAGGTCTTCTAGTGTGACCATAGACAGTCCGGCTTTGGCGACGGGGTCCGGGAAACCTCTTGTTCCAGTGAGGGAGTATTCCAATAAATCTTTGATGCGGTAGTACAACACTGGAAGAGTGTTCAGTACTCAGACAAACGCGATGGGGGATCCTACTGGTTGAACTTGAGTTCCTTTGGTCGACTTGTATCTTCTGGCAGGTAGCTAATCCAGCGGGTAAAGGTCAGTCTTGTTCTAATGAAACGACCTAACTCACTTAAGAGCTGGACACTTGAGGGGGAGCATTCAAAGCAATAGGTGAGAGAGGGAAATATCGGAGGAGAACAAGACTGGGGGTCTTGCCTCACTTCAAGCCTGGTATTTATACTCTACTGTACAAGGCTGTGCCTGGTCCGTGCTAGCAAGGCTATACTACGCTAATAATGCTATTGGTACATGAGGCCAAGCATCAGGGCAGAGACGTATGCATTAGGATGAGCAGATGAGTTGAGTTGAGTCAGTCCGAGTCATAGGGGTTATTTTGGGGAGCATGTGTGCTGGCAGCGTGCAGCCATGCATAGCCCGCTACAACGTTCCGGGGTCAATGACATCAAGGGTTTGCATAGCCTTGAGCCATGCATCCTTGGTCCGGACTGCTCTAGACACATCCTCAAGTCTTCGTCTGCTAACCCCTTAGCTAAGAGGCAAACAGGAAGAAAATAGGAAAAGAAACTAAATAAGTGTCCATTAAGTGTCGGAAAATAGATAGAAAAATAGGGAAACGTAACAGAGGAGATGCATGGACAGTGAGGCAGGACCCTCGAAGAAGAAGAAGAGGATATTGATGCCAGAGAAATCAGAGGAGGAAGTGGAGGAAGGTCCAGAGGGTGTTGAGTGGGCCAAGAATGCCATCAAGGTTGCAGAGGAGATCCGGGATGTGCTGAGGGTGCAAGTCTGGAGAATCAACCTCCAAAACACCCTGATGGAGAGGCAGAATGCCATCCTCGGGTGGTTGGTGGAGTTGAAGGCAGAGGAGATATATGGCTCTGACACAGACAATGACATGGAAGAGGATGGCGAAGAAGTGGAAGTGGATGTGGAGCTGGTGGAGTTGGCCAGTGAGGAGGCAGAGATGGGCATGGAGGAGGATGGAGAGGGAGAAGAAGAAGCAGAGTAAAAAGACAAAAAATAGTTTTGTAAATAGTTGATTTCTAATGTCAGAACATGAGTCAAACAAGAACAGGAATAGGAATAGAGAGAGAGAAAAAAGAAACTTAAGGTTGGAGCAGACCAGGCTTGTCCAGGTACTTCTGGTGGAAGTCTGTAACAAGTTCTGTTGCATGTCCTAACTCCATAGTGAGTAACCAGGATGTTTCATCATCAGTCCCTTCATATCCTAACCAGTGTACCAGATACAGGAGTTGGCAGTGACACCTTCTCTGATCGATCTTGTATTCTGGTTCACTATCAACCTCAACTGGAGGTGGTGGAGGTTGGATGCAGTTGAGAATCATGTTCAGAGTTGAAGGTTCTAGTTGTGAAACATGGAAGATTGGGTGAATGGATTTCATTGATTTGGGGAGACAGAGAGTGAAGGAATGAGTACCAGATTTGACAATGATAGTAAATGGTCCCAGGTACTTTTTGGAGAGTTTCTTAGATGGTTGGGTAGACCAGAGGTATTTAGCTTTGAGCATAACTTGATTGCCAACCTGGAAGTCCGGAGCTGGACTTCGTTTCTTGTCTGCTGGTCCTTGGTAGTGTTGTTGCACTTCCAACATCTCTGACTGGAGGAACTCATGGAGTTTGTCCAAGTCTGTGATGTAGGACTGAGCTGCAGAAGAAGACAGATTTAGCTCAGAAGAGACAGAAAAGTTTGAATGGTAGCCCTTATTAGCGAAAAAGGGTGATACTCCAGTGGTAGCACTAGGAGCATTGTTATATGCAAACTCCATGAGGGACAGGAGCTCAGACCAGTTATCCTGTTGGTAGTTACAGTATATCCAGAGGTATTGCTCTAGTGTCTGATTTGTGCATTCTGTTTGACCATCTATTGAGATCTGGGTATTCTATTCCATTTCCATTCATATTCTAGACCCAGACTCTAGACCATCCATGACATCGGACTATTACACTATCACATTTGACTCATGGCATATGTCATAGATAGGAGATCTATTTGCCATTGGTAGATAAGGCTGATGTGTCATTCCAGCTTACTTTTCTTATCTCCTTATCATTCATTATCCTATCTCTTTATAGATAGAGTACATACATGGACAAATAGTCCAGTAGTGTATATAAGAGAGCTCAAGTATCTTGCTCTCTAATAAGGTTAATAAGTTGTCTGAAGTCTTGTCTATGACACATCCAACACTCCCTGTCCAGCATTGTGGGAACTCACAGTTCCCTATGTTCGCAGCCAGTTGTCCAGGCATCTTCCAAGCTGTCGATAGTCATCTTCAAGCGTTGTACAAGCAGCCCATCGTGTCCCGTGTCCATCCAGCCAAGGTCCACCCTTATCCGTACATATCCGTGTTCTCATCTGGTCATATGTGTTATCCATCTGTGGTCGGACTCACCGGACAGTGTTTTCACTTTGTGGTTGGTGTTTATTCATCCTGTTTAACCTTTTATGAGTTTGTTTGATGTTGGGGATCTCAGAGAACGATGAATAGATGAAGATTTCGAGCTGTTGATAGGTTAACCTTTTCTAGTCATATTGTGGTGTTAGGATCTGCATTGTAGAAGTCCTGGGAATGCCTGGACTATAAAATCTTGTGTAGGGATCTCTGAATCTCATCTGGTGCTTGTCTGCCTCAATCCCTCTCATCTTGAGTCTTTCGCCACCTTGTCATCATTGTTTCCTTCGTCGCTTTCATATCCAGTCCTTGTCCTAGACTGGATAATCTGCATTCAAACTGGATTCCTTCCAGACTCCTTGATTCGTATGCCTGGCATAGTCAAGCTACCCCTTCTCACCTCATTCGACCTGCATGAACCCCTTGGGATAAGCTTTACACTCACTCCTGCCTTCTACCCACTTTTTCCTACTTGACCTCCTGGTCAAGTGCAACCCCATTTATATTTCTTCAGCATCTTGCCAAGTTTCCTGAAATCCACCAAATCCCTGAAGACCCTGCCGAGATTGGTCCCCCCCATTACGATGATCTCGAGAGACAAGACCAAGCCCCCTTCCTGCAGCAGAATGACACTCAGCTGCAGGTAAGAGATCTGATCTCAAATCGGGTAGTGATTCCATTCCAGATCACATCAGTTGAAGTGGCTACCTGCGATGATCTTAATTTGGCTTGTTCTTTTATTTATTCTAATGACGAGTCTCTTTTTTCTGCTTATTCTGGCATGCCTTCTGAGACTTACGATAGAACGCCAGATGCTCTTGTCCATTACCAGGGATTTGAGGTTTTACATCGAGATTTCTTTTCACCTATCCATATGCATGAACCTCCTTTTTCTTATAATCCAGACTTGGACCTGCATAGACTCCTTTTGGATTTGTTGTTCACTAATTGGGAGTATCCTTCTTCATTCTGGTTTGACCCCCACAGAAATTGGAATCCACCTGCTCCCTCACAGCACTTCTGGAATTGCTGGTTTGATACCGAGCAACAAAGACACTGGCAAGAGGATGCTGCCACCCACCACTTGGCGAGACTTCAAAGGCAGTATCTGGCTGCTGAGAATGACTCAGAACAGCAAGTCTACCTGGATGCTTTAATGGGCAACTTAGACTGCCCATGTACCAGGAGACAAGCAGCGATTCAGGGTAAAAACTGAAGAAGAAGGAGGAACCATATGTACTAATACAATGATATCTTTTTTGGAAACTTATGGTGATCAGTTAGGGATTAAGTTGGAGAATCTTGATCAACAAAGGAGGTACACTTATGCCTACAAAAAGTTGACTAATGAAGTTTATATCTAGACATGTCCACTACTGTTCCGAAAGCTTCCAAATACAACATCAAGGGTTTCATCCTCTCTAGGATCCCTATCTTGGAAGGATCCAAGAACTATCCTGTCTGGTCTGTGAGGATCCACTCCGTTATCACCTCAATAGGAGCAGGACCTTACATAGATGGAACCTGGGCTACCACCCAGAGTATCTCCAATGATGATGATTGGAAGACCACAGATCAGAAAATTCTTGGTTTGCTCACCATAACAGTAAATGATGTCCTTGCGACTACCGCCCCCACTACGTGGAGCACCTTTCAAGGCGGTACTCAAGCTGTGCCCATTACTCTTTACAGGAGCATGGCATATGCCTTTTGGACAACTCTCTCTGACTGTTTTTCCTTGAAAGGAATTTCTGGGCAGTTTTACTACTTTAACAAAGCTTTACACACACGCATCTGGCATAACCATATTGCTGAGGATATAACCACTCTGCAGCAGCACTTCCAAAGTGTCTATAACTCTGGCCTTCATCTCTCAGAAGAATTGAAGGCTATGATGCTGCTTGCGCAACTGCCTGACAACTTCAATCCCCTCTGCTCCACCATCATCCACACCACTAATCCCACCAACTTCACTGTTACAACAATCCAACAAGCGATTTTATGAGAAGTTGATATTCGCCACTCTAAAATTCACCCCCTTTCCTCCCGCATTTCCGAAGTCCAAGTGGGACCTTCCTCTCAAGTGCATTGCACAAATGTTATCCAAGGTGGACCTCCATCTTCCAATAAATGGAGAGGCCAATCTGGCTTACAACCACAGTCCCAACCGACAGCTGGACCATCAAGAGGTCAGCACAATCGCTGTGGGCGTGGTGCTTCCCCTCGTGGCCCAAGAGAGTTTTATCAACAGCATCAGGAACAGCACAAACAACGTGGATCTGCCCCTGATCACAAAGGGAAAGGAAAAGTGAAGACTCATCAAGCTGTTGTGAATACTGTGGTGGTGGAACCTTCATTCCCCTCTCTCCATGATCTCCCTCCAGACCAAATGGTTCTGGACAATGCCGACTTTCATATAGATACCCATCGTCATCAAATGATGGAGGTCGATTTCAATGACTTCAACTCTACTATTGTGCATGTTGGATGGGGAGCAGAAGATGATGGTATGGACACACCAGATATGATAGGACCCTCTCACCAGCAGTTTCATACCCGCCATACATCCTTGTGAGGAGACCCAGGATGTTGCAGATCCAGGTGGGGTCTCAGGAACGAAGAAACGGTTGAAGAAGGCCAAGAAACAGGTCATCACCATCGGAGGACTTGCATCAAGCCACACCATGCCGGGCACTTTTGCTCAAGACCTTCCGGTTACTATACAGTAGCTCCACAGCCTATTAAGTATATTACTCTTCCCGATGTATATGATGATGACGTTGCTGAATTTGATGTCGACGTTTCTGGCTGTTACATGGTAGGATCTAAGATACCAACTATTCGTTCTCACTGGATGATTGACAGTGGATGTACTGATCATATCACTCCATATCTTGATGATTTCATGCACCTCGAACGAGGAACGCACAAAGCTTCTGTTGCCGATGGCACTGAAGTACTTATGCACGGACCAGGGAAAGTCATAGCACACCCTGAGGGACTCTCTCCATTAGTCCTTGAATGAGTTTGGTACATGCCAGCAGCGGCACACTGATTATTATCAGTTTCCACACTGACCTTACAAGGCTTTCAGTGTGAGATTTTGAATAGAGAAACACTGATCTGGAACAGACATGGATGTCTGGTAATCTGAGCTGTAGCCTCATTCCCAGACAACAATCTGCACTGGTTTCTGTCTACTGATAACTCTGGTCAGGTTGCCATGTTGGCGACTTTGTCGCTGGATACTGACTTCTCTTTGTGGCACCAATGCATGGGTCATTCCTCTAAGAATGTGTTGAGACATTTGTTGGGCCATACCTCTGGTTGCCCTGACATTGTTATCCCTCAGTCCACTCCAGTCTGCAAAGGATGTAGTGAGGGTCAAATGGTTGATCGGCCATTTGGTCTTTTTGATCATTGGTCATCCCGACCTCTTGCTCTCCTCCACTCCGATCTCATAGGTCCTTTTCCAGTCAAGTCACACTCTCACACTCGTTATATCTTTACTTTGGTTGATGACTACTCTGGCTTTTCTCTCCTGTCGTTTCTTTGGGAGAAAGCTGGTACCCTTGACGCCTTTCATGCTCAGGTTGCCTGGCTTGAGAATCAGTCTGGTTCTTGTGTCACCTCTGTTCGCTCTGATCGAGGTGGGAAATACATGTCTCTGGACTTTCAGGCATTCCTTCATGACCGTGGTATCACTCACCAGACATCTGTTCCTCACACTCCTCAACAGAATGGGCGTGCAGAGAGGTTCAATCGAACTATCATGGAAAAAGCCAAGGCATTACACTTGCATGCCTGCCTTCCCAGGATCTTCTGGCAAGATGCCCTGGAGACTTCTCTTTATATCTATAACAGGCAGCCCATGCATCATCACCAGTGGAGAACTCCCATTGAGTTATACTCTGGGAAGATACTGGATGTCTCATATTTCTGGGTGTTTGGCTGTTTAGCCTACATCTTTATACCACTGGAGATGAGAAAGGACAAATTGTCTGCTAAAGCTGAGGAGATGACCTTCATTGGATATGAACCCAACATGAAAGGTTGGTGGTTCTGGTCTCAATCCAGACACCGGGTCTTTATTTCCACATGTGCCACATTTGACGAAACTCACTTCCACTCTTGTTCCAGAAGTGATGGAATCGACAAACAGACTGCTATACTACAAGACGCTGCAACCAACCATGAATCCACATCTACGACTAGTGACCAGGATCAAAGGAATCCAGACCCTCCACCTGAACATCACATTATAGTCAATGCACCTACTCTTGGACATGCACCTCAACCGAGAAGATCACAGGCTATACCTTCCGATCACTCCCAAAGCCCTCCGGCTTGGAGACCACAAGACTCACATCCAGCTTGTGAATCATCTAGTTCTTCATCATCATCTTCCGATTTTGGTCTTTTTCGACCATCTCCACAGAGGACACCTCGTGCACCTTCTCTACCACCACAGTCTCCTTCACCTCCTAGAATGAGAGCAAAGAGAGAAAATAGGCCAATGGGTCATTGGTTGGATGAAGAGAACAATCTTCATGATCATGATGATATGCCACAATGGAAACGATATCGCGCCCCTCCTCTTCCGACACCTCCTTGCTCCACACCAGCTGTTTGGCAACCTCCATGTCAACAGCATGGACCACTTCCAACATTCCGTGCATTACCACATCAAAATAGGCAAACCATGGATGAACGGACCACAACCTGTCCTCCTATTCAGGAGAGAAGAACTCAACGAGTTCTGAAACTGCATGTATTGCCTGATAATGCATATGGCAAGCAACCACTGCTTGAAATAGAGCAAGATATTGATATGGGTGTGGATCCCATTCAGGAAGAGCAAATGGAGGATGAACCAATCGGAACATCTACTCGTCAAGGGATGCAGTCTTCTGACTCTACCCCATGACAGGGATGTGGAATGCCGTCATCTGATGCTACCCCACATCCTACGAATGATGAAGATATGGGTGACCTTTATAGTTCTCAGTGGATACATTACCACTTACATGCTGCCATCTTGGAGAAAATCCCAAAGACATATCATGACATACTCCAAATGTCCCCAGATGAGCAAAAGCCATGGAGAACTGCGATGGAAGAAGAATATAAGTCTCTACTTGAATGAAAGGTTTGGACTTTAAGTGATTTACCTAAAGGTCGTGAACCCATCAAGGGAAGATGGGTTTATGCAGTTAAAAGTGATGGCCACAAGAAGGCACGCTTTGTAGCAAAAGGCTTTACTCAAGTCTTTGGTATAGACTATGAAGACATGTTCTCTCCAGTTACCAGGTTTGAAACTGTTCGCTTACTCCTCGCGTTAGCATCGCTAGAGGATTGGGAGATGCATGCTCTCAACGTCAAAATGGCATTTTTATTCGGCAAACTAGATAAAGATCTTTATCTCATTCAACCTGAAGGCTTTGTAGTAAAAGGTCAAGAGAACAAGTTTTGTCGACTTGGAAAGGC
>JBBPKX010000502.1:0-15024 GCA_038089435.1 Boletus austroedulis | reverse complement strand
AAGAACAGGTTAAAGCCATCAGGGAATAGCCAATCCCTACCAAAGTAAAGAACATCTGAAGCTTCCTTGGACTCGCCAACTTCTACCGAAGATTTATAGACGGATATGCACAAGTTGCACGACCGCTTAACGACCTGATGAAGAAAGATGTCACATTCAAATGGTCAGAACGCCAACAGAAGGCCTTCTGCAATCTAAAAGAAAAGTTCACCACCACCCCTATCCTCGCTTATCCCGATATAGACAAAAGATTCTGTCTCGAAACGGATGCATCGGACTTCGCGACTGGAGCAGTGTTATCTATAGAAAAGGAAGGAAAATGGCACCCTGTCGCCTACTCCTTGCACTCCATGATGCCAGAAGAACGAAATTACCCCATTGCAGATAAGGAGATGCTCTCAGTGATACGAAGCCTAGAGCAGTGGTGCCATTATCTAGAAGGAGCACGAGAAGAGTTTGAGATATGGAATGACCACATGAACCTTCAATGGTTCATGAGAAGGCAAGACCTTAATAGGAGACAAGCACGATGGGCCCAGTATCTATCCCGATTCAATTTCAAATGGGTACATAAATCGGGGACTCAAATGGGAAAGCCCGATGCCCTTTCTAGAAGAGAGGACCACTCGGATGGAAAAGATGAAGATAATAAAGGAGTGACCGTAATACCCCAAGAAAAGATCCGCATGGTTCAACTAAGAATGGACGATGAAGAGATAGTCCAACAGATCAAAAATCTCGTACATAGACTAAAAGAATCAGAAGTGCAAGATCTAGAAAAGCAATATGAAGTCCATATAAAGCAAGAAGATTTGCTAGTGGACAGAGACGGAAAGATCTTCGTACCAGAAAAAGAACTCCAAATGGAGATAATACGGTTGCATCACAATATGCCTGTAGCTGGACATCCAGGAGGAGAGAAAATGCTAGAGTTAATACGCTGCAGCTATATGTGGCCAGGACTGCCGAAGAAAGTAAAAGAGTATGTCGCTCGATGCGACTTATGCGCTAGACACAAAGGAGCAAATGCGCCACCAGCAGGAAAGCTGCTACCACTCCATATACCTAATCAACCATGGGAAGACATCTCCGCCAACTTCATTACGGATCTACCAACAAGCCAAGGGCTAGACGCCATCTTGGTAGTCGTCGACCGATTCTCTAAAGAAGTGGAATTCATCCCATGTAAGAAAACCACCACAGCACTTCAGACCGCCCAACTCTACCTAGACCATGTCTGGAAGTCGCACGGCCTGCCGCAGACTATAACGTCAGATCAAGGACTGCAATTCGCATCACAGGTGATGATGGATTTGTGCCGGAGACTAGGAATAAAGCCGAAATTATCCACCGCCTTCCATCCCCAGACGGACGGACAGACAGAACAGATTAATTGGGACCTTCAACAGTTCCTTCGCCTCTTCTGCTTCTTGCAGCAAACGAAGTGGACGGAATGGCTAGCAATAGCCCAGTTTTCATATAACAGCAAAGCTCAAGAGTCAACAGGAATGGCACCCTTCAGCATCACACACACGTATCGACCTCGAATGGGTTTTGAGTGGTGCACCACTAAGGCACCAGCGGCTGAAGAACTGTCAGAGCATATAAAGAAAGTTTGGGATCAGACCCAAGAAAACTTGGCAAAGGCTCAATGCCATATGAAGGAACAAGTGGATCATCATAGATCAGACGCCCCACCATACCAGATAGGAGATCAGGTGTGGCTATCCACGGAAAACCTTAAATTGACCAGAGCATCGAAAAAGCTCACAGAACGATGGATCGGACCTTATACCATAATCCACCTGGCCAGACCTAACGCAGTTGAGCTGCGCCTTCCCCGGTCAATGTGAATCCATCCTACGGTCAATGTATCACGTATAAAACCCTATAAGGAACGACTACCCGGACAACCCATAATGGAACCCGGACCAGTTCTGGTAACCGAAGAGTGAGAGAACGAATGGGAAGTTGAGAAAGTAGTGGATAGTCGATGGGTTAGAAATCGTCTCCAATTCCTGGTACATTGGAAAGGATATTCAGATGAAGAACGGACTTGGGAACCAGAAGCGAACCTCGAACATGCGAAGCAGGCTATCGCTGACTTCTATAAACGGACGCCAAGCGCCCCACGAAAGTTGCGTGTCACGGTACCTGACTTCTTTAATTTATTTAAGCATTGCGGATCACCCATTCCCGAAAAGCCTACGCATCTGTTGCCGTTTGATCGGCTGGACTATCCGTAAACAGATCGCCCCAGGGGTGCGCCTGGATTACCAACACTCTTGTTGCTGATTGAGCTTGGCTCTCGCAATGGACCGCATTCGCCTTCGCCTCTGCACTGCTATCATGCGACTCTCCCATCTCCGCATCCGTTCCCCTATATACATTGCCCCTCCACCGCAGGACCCCACTCCTAGCGAGCCAGCCATACCGGAAGAAGATCCAAACGCCCAGTGGGATAACGAATGGGACCCCACGCACCCTCTCGGAAACCACGTGGAACATTGGATATTTATTTGGGACAATGCATCGGACTCCCACAGTATCCCAAACACTGCTTCGGTTTGGGGTGATAATGGTGAATTTGAAGAGATGCCAGATCTCGTCTCCACCCTGGATCCCGCTGATCCCGAATGGACACCGGAAAACTGGCCGGACCCTTGGGAATTGGCCAGCGAACCATGGCACATGTGGCTTCCAGGCACAATGCCCATACCAGAAGTAATGGAAGCCGTGCCCATCCCAGATCCACTTCCCCCCATTCGGCCCAACTACACTCTGTGGCCAGCGCCTTACCATTGGCCAGACATTGGCCCTTCAGGTCAGTACCATCCGCAGATTATCCAATGGCTGCCCCATATGAATATGCCGCAGGAACAGCGCAGGTACTTCGCTTGGTTCCTAGCGCATCTCACTTGGCCTGATGAACCACCGGAGGGTGAATAATTGGCTGCCAGGATGTCAGCTCATAAGGAGGGGGTAGTGTAACATTTCCATATTTTTCTATCTATTTTATGGCCACTTATTTAGTTTCCTTTCTATTTTCTCTACGCTTCGCCACTTAGCTAAGGGGTTAGCAGACACGGACTCGAGGATGGGCCTCAACCAGCCCAGACCAAGGACGCATGGCTCAAGGCTATGACACCCTTAACGTCATCGCCCCGGATCGACTCATAACAGCTATGCACGGCTGTATGCTGCCAGCACACACCTATACCATAAATAGCCCCTATGACTCGTATTGACTCAGGTCGAGTACCGATTGACTCATCCCCTCGTCCTAACTTGTTCGTCTCTGCCCCGGTGCTTCGCCTCATGTACCAATAGCATATTTAACATAGTATAGCCTCGCTAGCACAGACCAGGCACAGCCATGTACAGTAGAGTATAAATACCAGGCTCGAAGCAAGACAAGACCCCAGTCTTGTTCTCCTTCGATATTTTCCTCACTCATCTAACCGCCTGAATGCCCCTTCTCTCGTGTCCAGCTCTTAAGTGAGTTAGGTCGTTTCAAGCCCTCTGCTCCATCCGCATTTTTATTTTCGGAGTTTCTAATTTAGTCATAGAGATGGACGCAAAGTATGTCAAGGGTATGATCAATAACCCTGACCTACAGCTGAACGTGACCATCAACCGGTGGATTGCCAGAATTCTTTTATTCCATTTTGAACTTCATCACATTCCTGCCAACTGGCATGCAGGTCTGGACGGACTTTCTCGATGTCCTCCATCCGATGATGATCCACCTGAGGATGGGGACATAGAGGATTGGATAGACAAGTCGTATTCTTTCTCTATCACCCTCCTTAATGACTGGACACCTTCTTTTGCCCCAACCGGTCTGTCTACTGGACTTCTTCTGCACAGTGATTCATCTCTGTATGCCCCTCCATTCTTGGATCCCATTATTACCATGTACGAACGGTCCATTCCCCTCCTTACATACCATCCCGTTTTCTTTGTCCCTTCTCTGGACTCGGACAATACTCCAACTGACCCTTCCATCCCTTGGTCCACAAAGGCCTTGGCAAAGGAAGGTTGTATTTGTTGTATCCAGACTTTTCTCGAGACAAAAGAACGACCTGCTGACCTCACAGATATGGAATTCCAAGCGTTCCTCAATTCCACCATGAAGTTCTTCATTCTACACAGCTTGCTTTGGTGACAAGAACTGCACAGCCGTCACCAGCTAGTAGTACCGGAGCACCGGAGGTGTGGACTGATCAAGGAGGCCCATGACGACCTCGGACACAAGGGTGTCTTCACAGTCCAGACCTGGCTCTTGCTCCGATTCTGGTGGCCGATGCTCATCAATGACATCAAGTGGTTCATCTGAACCTGTCATGAATACCAAACTCACCAAACCGCTTGCTTCCATATTCTACCAATGGTTCCGGTCATGGGTGGACTATTTCGCAAAGTCCACCTTGACACCATGCTGATGTCTTGGTCCAGTGGCTATCACTACTTGGTCCAGGCTCAGTGTGTGTTGACCTTGTATCTGGAGTGGCACATGCTGTGCTCTAAGAATGGTACTTCTTTGGCCACTTTTATTTTCGAAGATCTTCTTTGTCATTGGGGTCCTATTTCCATTATTGTTACTGACAATGGACCTGCTTTTATTCAAGCTTTAGACGTTCTTGTCAACTGGTATGGTATTCACCATATCTGGATTTCCCCATACAACTCTCAGGTGAACAGTGTGGTCGAACAGCGTCATCACGATGTCCAGGAGGCCATCATCAAAAGTACCCTGGGGGGGGAGTCATGCTGGCATATCATTGTGCACTCAGTATTTTGGTCCAAATGGGTAATGATTCTCTGGTCAACCGGACTTTCTCCATACTTCATGGTTCATGGCATCAAGCCACTCTTTCCATTTGACATCGCTGAAGCAACCTTCCTTGTCCCTCCCCCAGAAACAGATCCGCTTTCTCTGTCCAGACTGATTGCTTGGAGAGCTTGCCAGCTCCAAAAGCGTCAGGAGGACTTGGAGTCCATCCACAACTGCGTTCTCAAGGCTCGGTTTGACTCTGTCAAACATTTCAAACATGCATTCAATGTCATGTACCGTGTCAACCCCTATTCCGACCATCTCCGACCAGCCCCATCAAACTCCAGTCTCCTCCATTGGATCCTCCACCAGAAGTTCCATTCCGGCCCTTTGACCCATCTGGACTTGCTATGGAGATTCCTCCACTCTCCAGACTTCTGTTTATAGTATCTCCTCTTTTGTTCAAGTTCTGTTCTCATCATCCTTCCGTTTTCTGTTACATAGCCTTCTGGACATTTGGTACATTCCATCTCCCGACTCTCCTGCTTATTCAGGCTATGTCATTGGTTTGTTCATTCTCCGTTCTGTCTTACAAACCCTATGTACATTGCCCTTCCTCCTTAGTCATCTCCAGTCCAGACTTACTCTGGATGCCATAGGACTTTGTATATAAACCTCCATATTTCCTCCTGTATTCTTTAGTTTGAATATTGTACATCATTGTGTGTCATTATAAGTCACTTGATACTCCTCCTCTGGACTTGAAGTCCCCTCAAACATCCCTCATCTCCATCATCTCCAAAATACGAGGATTGAATACTGGCAAGGGCACAACACATAAGTCCTGCACCAATGTCCTCACCCCCTCTGCTCTGTTCTAGTTCGACCCTCTGGACCTATGATCTCCAGCTCGACCAATTCCGGACTTTGTTCACAAGTCCCAGAAATAGCCCCTATCCTCCGGACCTCCATCGGACTTAAGCCCAGGAGAAGGAGAAGGCAGTCTCTGATATTCAAGAATTGAATCAAGGACTTTGACTTCCGTCCCAGGAGTCTTGTCTTAGTCTGGAACATGCACATCAAAAAAGAGCTGAACCAAAAGACAAAACTGAGATACATTGGTCCAATGGTGGTCCTTTGCCAGACTACCAGAGGATCATACATCTTGGTGGAGTTGGATGGAGCAGTCTCCAGGCTGTGTTATGCAGCATTTCATCTTATTCCTTATTACCTCCATTTTAGAACCTCGATACCAGTCACGCAACTCACTGGACTGGATGAAGAAGACATGGACAAGTTGGCAGGAGAAGACGTCAAAGAGCCAGATGAAAACGACCTGGACTCTCTCAACCCAGACTAGTAACTCTGGACTATACATATGATACCATCTCTTCCTCTCCGTTCCACCCTGGGTTTAGTCTGGTGATCTCCGTCTCACATCTACTAAAGCCAAAAATGCACAGACACTACATACTATATGTTCCATTCTCTCCAATACAACAACTGAAAACCGAAAAACAGCTTAAAAATACTAAAGAAAATAACAGTTCATTCTCTTCTCTCAGTGTCTCACCATGTAGATTCCGATGTACCCCTTTTCATTTGAATGCACTCCAAGACACAGCGCACCTTCATACCAATAGACCATCTCTGCCAACCTCCGCTGGACATACAACTGATGGTCTGGTGACGACTGGAGGAATAGACGATGACAGAAGATCAATGAAGAAAAGACGGGTGGAAACCTGCAAAACGTTTCTTTCTTTTCATTTCTTTGTTCCAATTTTACCTACAATGTTCTTTCCTTTTATACACAGACCAGACTTGCGTTTACATTTGTGGATGACTACAGAGTACACAGACTGCAACGGAATACAGACGGACTACTTATACATCAAGCTGCTCGAGCTCAGACACTACGTCGCTCACCGTTTCCATTACCTCTTCATGCTCTATTTCTAACACTTTGAGGTTTGCCCAGAGTTGATACAGTCGCTGGTGCAAGATGTTGAGGCACTGCACGAGTTGCTGGACTTGGTGTTGCACCGGTGTATGACCAGACTTCTTTGCCTTCATTGCCATTGCCTTCCCCTTGCCTTTCAACTTGACCGGTGTATCGTTCTCCAACTCCAAACTCTCAGACGACAGGGAGATAGGAGTTTCAGCCCATTTGCTGGGGCCCACTTTGGTCTTCGCCAGCTTGGCACCTAATGAATGGTTAGTCAGGTCCAGATGAACTTCTGCGACACTTACCCTTCCTGACCAACTCCACCACTGCCTTCCTTCATCCTACTCGACCATGCGAGTTGCTACACGTGGACTTGTACTTGTTGCAGCACATGCATGCCAGACCATGACCTTTGCAGCATTTGGATCCAACTCCAGCCCGGACACAGGCGTCACAGGGACACCAGACATTGTCTTCCAGCCAGAATTCCAGTATGGGGTTGGTTCTCATCTTCTTCATCCTGGTGTTGTAGTCCTCACCTTCATGTCCTCACTATGATGTTTTAGCCCCCACAGCATGTTGATATCACAGACCACACACCTTAACCCCAGACAATGCGACAGACGGAGCATCTGACACCATCACTAACCAGTCCACCTCCTCCACCTCCATCACCATGGCTTGTGTAGGAGCTGGCATGTGCTCTTCTTCAACCGGCGGTGCAAATGGGACTCGTTCCTGTGCTGCCCAGACCCTCTGCATTTGCTCTGCTTCGGCGATTCGAGCCACAACCTCATCATCTATCATAGTGTCGATGAATAGTTTGTTAGCCTCATTAAGCGCGGACTCCCAGTTGTCCTGTCCACTCTGTCACCATCCGTACATCACAAACAACATTCGCTACTCACCAGCACTGCCCCGAATTCCTTTATCCACATCTGTTGCTCCTCCGCCAATTCCAGTTTGTCGTCCAGTGCCATCCTTGCTACTGCCTCCAGCTTGTCGGTTGCGCCCCTGAATCGACATTGCAGCTTGCTTTGGATATTCGCCCCCTTGTCATTCATGGCACGGATTTGGTCAATGCAGCTTTGAAACTGGGACATGGCGTGTTGTGGTGGTAGAGAGAGAGGTGGATGGAGGCAGCATGGAACCGAGCCGCAAGTTCGTTGATTGGAGATTTTGAGTGTGTTCCTCACAGTCACGTGACCTGACTGGGGACAGTCAGTATTCAAGTCCACTGCAGATGTAGAGCTGGGTACGTCTCTATGGTTATATCTCCTCTTTTTCCTTATTTTTGGACGACTACATTTGATTCCATTCACCTACATTCACCTTGCTTAAGTCCGACATGGACTAGTTGGCCAGTTTTCTAGTCCGGTCATAGCCCGGTCATAATCCAGTAGTCCAGTATGCACCCATCTATACTGGACCTCTTTCTCATTAGACCGGACTTACTTTACCTTACATTATCACTGATGGACTGTGTCTTATACATGTATATGCTAGTCTTGGGTATGCCCGGACTATAAAGCAATGTAATTAGGATTATCAATCTAGCTTACCATTAGCTCACAACTACCGCATCACCATCTGAACACCGTCACCGTCACTGTATACCATTTCTACCATTTCTCTACCGTCTTAACGCTTCCCACACCACCTTTACCGACGTCCAGAATTCTGGACTATGAACGACAAACTCCGGACTTCCTTCCTGCTCATCCTGATCGCTGGGTAACATCCCAGAGTCCTTTGGAGCACTCACCTGCTTTACAGAGTCCCTTTTGGAGCAAACCTATTGCTTCCCTAGACCCCCCTTTTGTTGGCCAGGACTAGTGGACTTCCAAAAGTCCTTCCAGCTGACCTACCTGTACTTCAACGGGTGCCACAGTAAACCACACGGACGAGTGTGTGATGGTATTCATTATATATCAGCAACGCTGACATTGCACCCAAGGGAGAACAGTTTGTACAAATCCTACACTGAACTTCTATGCTGGGTTCCCTCTATTCGTGACATTCCTCTGACAGATCTTCGTGATACTCTATGACAGGTGAGAAAATATATTCCTGTGTCCTCATACAGTGTGATTCATGAGAACTCAGCTTGGACAAGGTGGTGACAGTGGCTGCACTGACGATACTCGCCAACTCAAAGTACTGGTCATCAATTGGCTCATGCAAGGCACACCGAGACCTAATCCACCTCTTAGTGCAGAAGACAAGACTGGACGAGGCTTTTACAATGATATGACTGGATGGCTTTTATGTCCAGTGGACTATGATTGGAATGATGCCATGTAAGTGATTCAGTGCTACTACCCTCCTCAGAACTAACTATCCTGATGATATAGCCAACGACAGAATATCCAAGAGTTCCACCCTAACTATCTTGTCACTGCACAATCTTGGCCGGCTTTCCTATACCCTGGGGGTAAGTGTGACCCTAGTAACCTTGACAATGGCCTATTCAAGGGCGAACTTCTAGAGAAGGTGAGTCCTGTATCACTGATGCATGTGTTGTTGCTATTCCCCATTTCAGGCCTTCAAAGCTGTGTTTATATCTCTGAGTGCTGCGGAGGTCTTGGAGAACAAGGATCCCGAGTCATCCTCTTTGTCGAAGAGCCACAGAGGCAAGAGACAGACACAATCTAATGTGGCCAAACTTATAGGCATGAAGACTGTTCAACCACATGCCATAGCCTATGTTGCTTACCAGGCCAGTCGATCCCTTAGCATTGACATTAACTATCATAGTAATCCATTATTGGGCTCTCTTATAGGTTCATTTTGCCTTGTCCTCTGTTGGTTCATGGGCAATTGTCGATGGCATGTTCAACACCCGTGAATTCTATGAGGTAATAGTTGTTGAGATCTGGGTATTCATATTTCATATTCTCACTAAAGAGACCCAGACTCTAGACTGTCCGTTTTATCGGACTATTACACTATCACATTTGACTCATGGCATACGTCATAGATAGGAGATCTATTTGCCATTGGTAGATAAGGCTGATGTGTCATTCCAGCTTACTTTTCTTATCTCTTATCATTTGTCATCCTATCTCTTTATAGATAGAGTACATACATGGACAAACAGTCCACTCATGTATATAAGAGAGCTCAAGTATCTTGCTCTCTAGGTTAACAAGTTATCTTGCCTCTCGCACTTTGAGTACCCTCAGTGCCCACTACTTCACACACTTACTTGCCTACTCCACTTGTAAGTTCTCTACAAGCTCCACATATTTCCTCTACCACTCTATCTTCTATTTCGAGTGTTCCCTTGGTTAGCCACTGAGGAGAGAAAGAGACTAGCGCATCTCTTTAGGTTATGAGCCCCGAGCACCATTGAGGCCAGACATATCTTTGACGTCTTCCCCATCTCCCTCATGCTCAGAGCTATGGAGCATAGGCTTGTACAGCTGTTTCTCGAGGTTATTCGCTGCCTCCAAGGGATCTTCCAGTCCCTTGTTTTTGCTTCCCCTACCATCGCCATCAACAATTTCTATGTCTTCTTAACGGCTCGCATGGCCTGTTCCTTCTTGGTCTTGGATGGTTTTTTCACATTTATTGGTGCTTATGCAGCTGCTGATGGAAATAATTACGTCCTGCAGTTTGCTCTTTACCACACACCCATTCAGGTTCGTGCTGCACCACCACCTTCTGAGGCGAGACCATCCAACCCAACTTCAATACCATCACCCCCTCCTTGGGTTATCCCGAGACCTCCTGCACCTTCTGCAGAGGTTGTTTCCATTATCCAAGGAGATCGAATCTATAGGACGCAGCCTTGCCCTCCTGAAGGATGTATCGTCAACTGTCTGGAAGAGCAAAACTCTCAAGGTTATCGCTTTCACTACATTTGCCCTGAGTGCGAATACCACTTAGAAGAAGGAGAACATTGCGGTTTACAGACTAATCACTGCGAATTACAACAATCAGGTTCCCAGATTATCTACATCGATGACTCGGACGAGGAAACCCATGTCTAGACCCCTCCAGGCCTCATACCTGTCGAAGGAGAATCTGAGATTTCATCCCTCGATTTAGAATCTCCGGTTTCATCTCCGGAATCTTCTTTAGCTCGCCATCTGGAACTCCCCGTCAAAACTCCCCCTTCTTCTCCTCCACCAGTTTATGCTCGTATTCTGACTCCTTCCCCCGCTTACGCCGACTCAAACGATCCTCTACATGGAGAACCTCTATGGCCAAGTACTCCGGAACTTGAGGAACGCGCCCAACACTTTAACGATCCAGGGCACTTTTGAACAGGTCAAATGGTATAAGTCGTCGGAAGTCTTATCCATGATGCATCCAACACTCCCTGTTCGAAGACTAGCAGAATTCCCGGTCGTTCACCAAATCCCTGAAGACCCTGCCGAGATCAGTCCTATTCACTATGACGATCTCGAGAAAGAAAACCAAGCCCCCTTCCTGCAGCAGAATGATACTATGCCACAGGTAAGAGACCCGAACTCCAATCAGGTTGTGATTCCTTTTAGGATCACTTCCATTGAGGCTGCCATGCCTGACAAGTCTAACTTGGCTTGTTCTTTTCTTTACTCTAATGACGAGACTCTTTTTTCTGCATATTCTGGCGCTGGTTGGGCTTTTCCCACTGAGACTTACCATACAACACCAGACGCTCTCGTACATTACCAGGGATTTGAGGTACTGCGTCGAGATTTCTTTTCTCCTATTCATATGCGCGAACTTCCTTACTCTTACGATCCGGACTTGGACCCCCATAGACTTCTCTTGGACTCGTTGTTTGCTAATTGGGAGTACCCTTCTGCTTCTTGGTTTGACCCCCATAGAACTTGGAATCTGCCTGCTCCCTCACAACGCTTCTGGAATCACCAGTTTGATACCGAGCAACGAAGACGTTGGCAAGAGGATGCTGCTACCCGCCATCTGGCGCGGTTACAGCAGCAGTATCTGGCCGCTGAACTTGATTCAGAATGGCAGGTCTATCTGGATGCATTAACGGGCAATCTAGACTGCCCACATACCAGAAGACAAGCAGCGATTTGGGGTGAAAACCGAAGGCGAAGGAGGAACCATATGTATTAATACAATGGTCTTTTTCTTGGAAACATGGGTGATCGGCTAGGATATAAGTTGGAGAATCTTGACCAAAGAAGGAGGTACGCCCTTGCCAATATAAAGTTAACTAACGAAATTTGTATTTAGAAATGGCAACCACTACCATTCCCAAAGCAACCGAATACAAAATCGAAGGATCAGTTCTTAGCCGGGTCCCCATTCTTGAAGGACCGGAGAACTATCTGATCTGGTATGCGAGGGTCCGCTTCATTATCACCTCTATAGGAGCAGGACCTTATATTGATGGTACCTGGGCCAATACCCAGACCATCTCCAATGATGACGATTGGAAAACCGCAGATCAGAAGATTCTTGGTTTGCTTACTATCACGGTCAATGACGTCCTCGCCACTACCGCTCCCACTATGTGGAGTACTTACCAAGGCAGTACACAAGCTGCACCTGTTACCTATTATAGGAGCATGACGCATGCTTTTTGGATGACACTCTCTGATCGTTTTTCCTCAAAAGGAATATCTGGGCAGTTCTTTTATTTTAACAAAGCTTTACACACGCGCATCCGGCACAACCATATTGCTGAGGACATTACGTCTTTACAGCAGCACTTTCAAAGTGCCTACAACTCCGGTCTTCGTCTCTCCGAAGAACTAAAGGCCATGATGCTTCTTGCGCAGCTGCCCAACGACTTTGATCCCCTCCGTTCCACCATCATCCACACCACCAATCCCACCAACTTCACCATCACAACGATCCAACAAGCGATCTTACGAGAAGTTGATATTCGCCACTCGAAACTTCGCCCCCTTTCCTCCCACATTTCCGAAGTCCAAGCAGGACCTTCCTCTCAGGTACATCGGACCAACGTCATCCGAGGAGGACCCCCATCTTCTAACAGATGGAGAGGCCAATCTGGCCAACAACACCAGTCCCAACCGGCTGCTGGACCGTCTAGAGGTCAGTGTAATCGCCGCGGACGTGGTGGTCCCCCTCGAGGACCGAGAGAGTTTTACCAACAGCATCAGGACCAGCGCGAACAACACGGGTCTGCTCCTGATCACAAAGGGAAGGGAAAAGCGAAGGCTCATCAAGCAGTCGTGAATACCGTGGTTGGGGAACCAACGTTCCCATCCCTCAATGACCTACCTGCAGACTCCATGGAGCTGGATGACGCTGACTTTTCTATAGACACCCATTGTTGTCAAATGATGGAGGTCGATTTCAATGACTTCGACTCTATGGTCGCACATACAGGTTGGGGAGGAGAAGATGATGGTATGGATATGCCAGATATGGCAGGACCCTCTCACCAGCGGTTTCGAGCCCGCCGCACATCCTTCTAACGAAGAGACTCGGGATGTTGCGGAACCAGGTGGGGTCTCATGGGAAAAGTCTAGACAATCAAAGAAGGCCAAGAAACAGGTCATCACCATCAGAGGACTTGTGTCAAGCCACACCATGCCGGGTACCTTTACCCGAGACCTTTTGGTTACTATAGCTCCACAACCTATTAAGTACATTACCCTTCCCGATGTATGTATATGATGACGACGTCGCAGAATATGATGTAGACGTTTCTGGCTGTTACATGATAGGATCTTGGACCACTACCACTCGTTCTCATTGGATGATTGACAGTGGATGCACTGATCACATCACTCCATATTTAGACGACTTCGTGCACCTTGAACGAGGAATGTGCAAGGCTTCTGTTGCCAATGGCACCGAAGTACTCATGCACAGACCAGGGAAGGTCATCGCACACCCTGAGGGACTTTCTCCCCTAGTCCTTGAACGAGTTTGGTACGCTCCGAAGGCAGCACACCGATTATTATTGGTCCCCACACTGACCTTACAAGGTTTTCGGTGTGAGATTTTGAACAGAGAAACGCTGATCTGGAACAGACATGGACGTCTGGTAATCTAGGCTGTAGCCTCATTTCCAGACAACAATCTGCACTGGTTTCTGTCTGCTGATAACTCCAGTCAGGTTGCCATGATAGCGACTTTGTCGCTGGATTCTGATTTCTCTTTGTGGCACCAACGCATGGGTCATTCTTCCAAGAATGCGTTGAGACATTTGTCGGGCTCCACCTCTGGTTGTTCTGACATTGTTATCCCTCCATCCACTCCGGTTTGCAAAGGCTGTAGTGAGGGTAAAATGGTTGATCGTCCTTTCGGTCTTTCTGATCATCAGTCGTCTCACCCACTTGCTCTCCTACACTCAGATCTCATGGGACCTTTTCCGATTGCGTCGCGTTCTCGTGCTCGCTATGTCTTCACTTTGTTTGACGACTACTCTGGCTTTGCTCTCCTGTCTTTTCTTCAGGAGAAGGCTGGTACCCTTGATGCCTTTCATGCTCAGGTTGCCTGGCTTGAGAATCAGTCTGGTTCTCGTGTCACCTCTGTTCGCTCTGATCGAGGTGGGGAATACATGTCTCTGGACTTTCAGGTGTTCCTTCGCGATCGCAGTATTACACACCAGACGTCTGTTCCTCATACTCCTCAGCAGAATGGATGTGCAGAGAGGTTCAATCAAACTATTATGGAAAAAGCCGAGGCGTTATGCTTGCATGCCTGCCTACCCAGGATCTTCTGGCAAGATGCCCTGGAGACTTCTCTTCACATTTATAACAGGCAGCCCATGCATCATCATCAATGGAGAACTCCCATCAAGTTATACTCTGGGAAGATACTGGATGTCTCATATTTCAGGGTCTTTGGCTGTTTAGCCTACATCTTTATACCACCAGAGATGAGAAAGGACAAATTGTCCACTAAAGCTGAGGAGATGACCTTCATTGGATATGAACCCAACACGAAAGGTTGGCAGTTCTGGTCTCAATCCAGACACTGGGTCTTTATTTCCACACGCGCCACATTTGATGAAACTCACTTCCACTCATGTTTCAGAAGTGATGGAATCGACAGACAGACTGCTATACCACAAGACGCTGCAACCGACCACAACACCGCATCCACGACTAGTGACCAGGACTATAGGAATCCAGACCCTCCTCCTGAACGTCACGTTATAGTCAATGCACCTACTCTCAGACATGCACCACAACCGAGAAGATCACAGGCTACCCCTTCACATCGCTCCCAAAGTCCACCAGCTTGGGAACCACGAGACTCGCATCAACCTCGTGACTCATCTAGTTCTTCATCATCATCTTCTGATTTTGGTCTCTTTCGACCATCTCCACAGAGGACACCACGCATACCTTCT
>JBBPKX010000499.1:4731-15094 GCA_038089435.1 Boletus austroedulis | reverse complement strand
CCAATTGGTTAATCAGCAGGAATGGGCCAGAGCAAAGCTTCAGTCCCTTAGGCAAGAAAAAATGCCAATTGATGACTGGATCATCAAGTTCATGGAATATAAACCACAGACAAGGATGGATACCTCACATCTTATCTCTATCATTGAAAAGAATGTTGATCAGAAGATCATTAACCAAATACTCATAGAAGGCCTTAAACTGGCTACAGTTTTGGACTATCTTGAAAAATGCCAAATGATAGGCATATAGAGACAGCTCCTCTCATTTATCCATAATGGGACAATCTGAAGAGATTCATTTGCCATGGATGTAGATTGGATGGAAGTAGGATCAGATCAGGAACCTGAGGAAGACAAATTGGAACTAGACATGATCAGGAAAGGAAAAGCACATGTGTCAAAGAATTTTAAGAAGACATAAGCATATGTTTCCTCTTGCTTTAACTATGGAAAAGAAGGACACTTTGCCAAGAAATGTCAGCAACCTTCTAATAAATGTCCTGATTACTCATGGAGCCAAGAGAAGCATAAACTCAACTGTATTCAAATCAAAACCAGGAATGCTAGAGCAATAGCCACTAAACCTGCCATCTTGTGGGAAGACTATCAAAATGAACTCCCATGAGTGTGAGTGACCAAGCTGCAAAACCAAGCTCAGATGCTAGAACAATATTGCTATTATTAGATAGATATAAATCTATGTTAGTAGTCATTTGAGAAAAGGAAAGGACAATCCAGGCAATGAATATAGAAGCCATCATAGCCAAAGAAATTAAAGAATTGCTGAAAAGGAAGATTACCTTACCAATCAAGATCACAACCAAAAAAGAAAAACCCCCTACTAGTGTAGGCATTGCTAGACTCTGGATCACATGTGACTTTCATGGATTAGACATGGGCAATGGAGAACAACATGCCTCTCAAACTGCTCACACAATCTATGATCCTCTATAATCTAGATGGAATGGAGAACAGCACAGGAAAACTGGAACATTATGCTGTGGTCACTATGAGTTACTCCAGACATCAAAAAAGGATGAGAGTTGAGATTACCAATCTTGGAAAGAATAAAATCATACTTGGATTCACTTGGTTAAAGCAGCATAACCCAGAAATAGACTGGAAGAATGCCATCATCTGAATGACTAGATGTCCATCAGAATGTTAAGGATCTTTCCTCCAATAAATAGAAATGGAAGAATACAATTCTATGCTCTGAGTAGCTGAATTATGGATAAATGACCTATTACATTTCCCTATTTTTCTATCTATTTTATGGGTACTTATTTAGTTTCTGTTCCTATTTTTCTCTTATCTACCCCTTAGCTAAGAGTTAGCAGACATGGATACATGGACTCAATTCCAGACTCATGGGCACATGGCTCAAGGCTATGTAAACCCTTGACATTATAGTATCAGATCATATGAAGGCAGTACAAGGCAGTGCATGTGTCCTAGCACATGCCCTCCCTGAAATAGCTTTTATAACTCAGACTAACTCAATACAACTCACTTGTTCTAATTCATGCTCCTCTGCCCAAATGCTTTGCCCTATGTACCAGTAGCATAACCAGCTTGACATAGCCTTGCTAGCATGGACCAAGCATAGCCATGTATTATAGAGTATAAATACTAGGCTCAAGATGGCAAGACATCCCAGTCTTGTTCTCCTTGATCTTTCCCTTCTCACTTCTGCCCTTACATATGCCCCTTCACAAGCATACTAGCTCTTAAGTGAGTTGATTGTTTCATTAGAACAAGACTTTCAATAACTGCTGGACTAACTACCTGCCAGAGATAAACAAGTCAACTAAAGAAACTTGAGTTAACCAATAGGGACTTCCACATCACTCATCAGAAGGACTGAACACCTCCCTAGTGTTGTACTATTGTGTCAAAGATCTCCTTGAATACAGCCTCACAAGAGTAAGAGGATTTCTAAACCTCATTGCAAGGACCAGTCCATCCACCATCACCCTTGAGGATCTGGTCCTTGATTGGCCAGCAAAGATAAAGGAAGAAGATGAAGAAGACCTACAGGTAAAGTAATGGCATTCTGCCTTATTCATAGGGAAATTGCATTGGAGCTCACAAAATCCATACATTTAGCTTCTATACCTGCCCTCAGAGTGACCAGAGGAAGTTGCAGAAGGATCTGAAGAGTTATTGGATTATTGTATGAGTTTAGATGAAGGACTTAGGACAGTCTGAGAATGGAGCACACTTGGACTGGACAACTTGCCATCCACTTTAGTAGAAACTGAAGCAAGTCTACAAGGGGATATAGTAGACCCCTACAAGCACAAAGTCAGTACACCACCATACTGTCCTTCAATTTTGGACAGACCAGCACTGCTTTTTGCAGAACCAGTAGACTGGACCTGGGTGATGAATAGAGAACATCATGAATCAACAACTGAGACAACCAGATATAGACATGCAACTAGAGAGAGACTACAACAGGAGATCAATGATCTTATTCAAAAGAGGATATACCTTGCTTAGGAGAGAGATCGAAATGCAGCATGTGTAGCAGAGCTCAGGAATAAAATCCAGGCCACCCATGCAGATATACAGGAGTGACTTCATATATGACAAAGAGCTCCTACTTTCACTCCTCCTCATCCTCCTCCTTATCCCCATTGGTTCCATCCTCACACACCTATTGCTATGGACATTATTACTTCTCTTAGACCCCACTCAACACTTTGGCATCCTTGTCATTTCCTTCCATATTAGATTACTGTACATATTTGTAATAAACATTGAAACACCAGAGCCAAGAATGGAAGAGGCTGAAACTCAAACAGAATTAAGAGAATCCCATATCATTGAAGAAGCTCTCCTGCATATTATTGAAGCCAAAAGGGAATGCCAAGAGCAAGTCATAAGGAGAGAGGATGAAGAAAGTTCAGACTCTGAAATCCTAGTGTTTGCAGACACCTTAGCAAAGGCTTGGTAGGAACAGCACACTATTGGAAGAAGCACCACCAAAAGAAAGGCTGCATTTAGACATCAGTACCTTCTTGTGAGAGAATGAACTCTATTAGCAAGACAAGCTAGGCAAAGAATGGAAGAAGCAGCAGATCAAGTATTAATGAATCTAAGATAGCTTGACAATCAGATATCTAAGCAAACACCCTATAGACCACCTACCCCTGCACCACTCTTTATTCAACCATGCTTTGACATAGACAGTAATGAGTCACCCATTTAATTGACAGACTTTCATCAGCAATCTCACTGCTATACAAATCAATATTACACTAGCAAATAATCTATTAAGTCTATTTGATCATCTTATAGAAAGACATAATGACATGCAAGCAGTGCTGAATCAGGCTTCTACCACTACACAGAGACAGATAGTGACGATTGCAGCTTTAGAGAATCAGATAAACCAAGCAACCACTCAAAACACTGCCCTGCAGGCATTATTGGCCTCAAACCCTGCCACAGCCCCTAAGCTTAGTAAGGCTTTTGTAGACCCCAGATCCTACAACAGATCAAGATCCAAGTTTGAAGAATGATGAATGAAGGTTCAAGCCTGGCTACATGAAAGTGCCACAGTGTTTCCTCCAGCAAGCCAGAAGGCTGTAATAGCTGTCCTATCTCAGTTAGAAGGACAAAAGGCCAGAGACTTCACCCAGACAAAGTTAGATTTAATCTCAAACAGAGGCACCTATCCATAGGCCACCTTAGTAACAGAGATTGAAGCGCTATTCCAATTGGTGAATCAACAAGAATGGGCTGAAGTGAAACTCCAAGTCCTTAGGCAAGGGAAGATGCTGATTAATGACTAGATCATTAAGTTTATGGAGTATGAGCTCCAAATTGGAATGGATACATCTTATCTAATCTCTATCATTGAAAAGAATGTGGATCAGAAGATCATTAATCAGATCCTGATGGAAGGGTCTAGACTAGCTATAGTATTGGATTATCTAGAAAAGTGCCAAACAATAGGCATTAGAAGACAACTCTTATTGTTCATCTATAATGGAACAACCATATGATGAGATCCCTTTGCCATGGATGTGGACCATCTGGAAATGAAAGAAGTGGATGAACCAGATGATGAAGAAAAAGGGTTAGCCATAATATGCAAAGGAAAAGCATGCATGTCCAAGAGGTTTAAAGAGACCAGAGCTCACATCTCAACCTGCATTAATTGCAGAAAGCCTAGACACTTTGTCAAAAAGTGCTAGCAATTGTCAACTAAATGCTTGGACTGCTCATGGACTCAAGGGCAGCACAAATCCAATTGCATATGGACAAAAGGGAGGAGTGTCAGGGCCATGACTATGAACTCTGCCACATCATGGGAAAAAGAGAAAGATATTCTGCAAGCCTGCAAAGGCATGACAATGGAACAGATCAAAGCTCTATTTTAATCTATGCCCTCAAGCTTAGGAAAAGCTTGAGCAGTCTTGAAGGACTGAGTGAATAGGCTGCAGAACCAAGCTCAGATATTCATACTATAACTTTATTGTTGGAAGAATATGAATCTATACCTACAGTCATTCAAGAGAAACCAAGAATGATTCAATCAACAGATATAGATATGAGACACCTTGTCATCATTGCTGAGGAAGAAGCTCAGAAATTGCCAAAATAGGAGATTAATTTGCTAATTGAAATCTCAGTAGGAAAGAGAGAGCCAATCTCAGTGAATGCACTATTAGACTCCAGATTGCACATAATATTTCTAGATGAAATGTGGGCAAAAGAAAACCATATACCCCTTAAACCATTACCAAAACCTATTACCCTCTATAATGCCAATGGAACATGAAACAGTGTCAGAGAACTCAAGAGTTACACAACTGCTGTAATGAAATACAACAGACATTGGAAACAAATGAGAATAGAAATAGTCTATCTTGGAAAGAATACTATAAGGTGATTCTTGGATTTACCTGGTTAAATGCCATAACCCAGAGATAAACTGGGAGAAAGGAACAGTCATGATGACTCATTGTCCTAAAGAATGTAGCAAACCATTTTTGTTCAATCTATAGCAAATGGAACTCTGTGATGCCCTCTACAGAGCAGAGCTATGAAAAGAATACCAAGTGGACCAGACGCTTGTGAAGCTAATGGATTAGAATAAGAAGCCAGAGGAATTAGTCCCAAAAGAGTATCATCAGTACCTCCATGACTTCTTGAAGAAAGAATCAGCAAGGATGCCAGTGAGAAAGCCATGGGATTATACAATAGAGATGAAACTGGACTTCATGCCAAAGAAAGGAAGATTGATTTCCCTTGATCTAGAATAGCAAAAAGAAGTCAGCAACTTCATAGATGATCAACTAGCCAAAGGGTATATCCAGCCCTCTAAATCTCCACAAACATCCCCCATATTCTTTATACCAAAGAAGGATGCATGAAAGAGGATGGTACAGGATTACTGCTATCTCAACAAATTCACAAATAATTATCCACTACCCCCTCATCTCACAACTTGTTGATAAACTTCAAGGAGTGAAGCTTTTTATGAAAATGGATCTCAGGTGGGGATACAACAATATCTGAATTAAGGAAGGCAATGAATGAAAAGCTGCTTTTGTATGTCACTGAGGATCCTTCAAACCCCTCATAATGTATTTTGGACTATGCAATTCATCCACCACATTCCAAACAATGATGAACAAGCTATTTGCAGACATGGATGACATATGCATGGTATACATAGATGACATCATGATTTTTACCAAGACTGATGACCAAAAGGAGCATGACTGAATCATACTCAAAGTCTTGGCAAGACTCATGGAGAACAACTTATTCATAAAACCTGAAAAGTGCTGCTTCAGAGTAAAAGAGATGGAATTCCTAGAAATGATAGTCACTGCAGAAGGGATCTGCATGGATGAAAAAAAGATGAAAGCTAGCCTGACATGACTGAATCCAAAAATAGTCCAGCAAGTCCACAGCTTTCTTGGACTAGCCAATTTCTACAGGTGATTTATAGATGGATATGCACAAGTAGCAAGATCATTAAATGACCTAACAAAGAAAGATACCCCATTCATATGGGCAGAATCATAGCAGTGAATGTTTGATACACTGAAGCAGCGATTTACATCTGCACTAATCCTAGTCTATCCAGACATTGACAAACAATTCTGTTTAGAAATGGATGCATCAGATTTCACAACAGGAGCAGTGCTATCCATAAAACTCAATGACCAATGGCACCCCATAGTATACTTCTTGCATTCTATTTTGCTGGAAAAATGGAACTATCTGATAGCTGACAAAGAGATGCTATCTGTTATACAGAGTTTGGAGCAATGGAGACATTACCTGGAGGAAGCTCATCATAAATTTGAAATCTGGAATGATTATGCAAATCTGCAATGGTTCATGAAGAGACAGGACCTTAATATGTGACAAGCACACTGGGTGCAGTATTTGTCAAGGTTCTAATTTAAATGGATACATAAAGCCAGAATGCAGATGGTGAAACTGGATGCCTTATCCCATAGACCAGATCATATGGAAGGAATGGAGAAAGATAATAAAGGAGTACAAATAATTTTGGAAGAACAGATAAAAGCCATACACATTGGAAGCGATGACAACAAGATATGAAACTGGATATGAAACAACATATACTACTTGAAGGAAAGAGAGGTCCATAAAATTGAGACAGACCTAAAAGTCCATATAGAGCAAGAAGGATTGCTAGTGGATGATGAAGAACAAATGTATGTTCCAGACAATCAAGAACTATGCATGGAGATCATCTGACTACATCATGATACTCCAATAGCAGGACATCCCAGAATAGAGAAAACATTAGAGTTAATCTGAAGAAGCTACTTCTGGCCCAGACTACCATTATTGGTAAAGGAGTATGTTGCCAGATGCAATCTCTGTGCTAGGCATAAGGGACAGAACATCATATCTGCAGAAAAGTTGCAACTGCTACCAATGTCAGAGAAACCATGGATGGATATCTCAGTGGACTTTATTATGGACCTGCTGGATAGCCAAAGATTTGATACCATCCTGGTGGTGGACAGATTTTCAAAGGAAGTAGAGTTCATTCTGTGTAATAAGGCCATCACAGCACTACAAACCATGAAGCTATATCTAAACCATGTGTGGAAGGCACACAGATTACCATGGACAATTGTGTCTGATCATAGACCACAGTTTGCATCACAAGTGATGACAGACTTGTGCCACTGATTGGAAATCTGACCAAAATTGTCAACAGTGTTTCATCTGCAAACAGACAGACAAATGAAATGCATTAACCATGCCCTTCAGCAGCACCTACATCTTTACTGCTTCCAGGAGCAATAGAATTGGACTAACTGGCTATCCATCACCCAGTTCTCATATAATAATAAACAGCATTCTGCCACACAGGTGTCCCCTTTCCAAATCATCCATACCTATCAACTGCACATAGGCTTTGAAGCCTGTGACACAACAGCACCAGCCACTGATCACTTTACTAAGAAAATGGAGGAGATATGGAAGGACACAAAGCAAAACTTGGAGATTGCCAAGAGACATATGAAGAATCAGGCTGATAAACAGAGATTGGAAGCCCTACCATATCAAATAGGCAATAAAGTTTGGCTTTTGATGGAGAACCTGAAGTTAACAAGAGCATCCAAGAAGCTTATGGAATGATGGCTTGGCCTCTATACCATCATCCATCTTGCTGGACCCAATGTAGTGGAGCTGTGACTCCCAAAAATGATGTGCATTCACCCTGTAGTAAACATCTCTAGAGTAAAGCTCTATAAGGAACAGCTCAACAGCCAGCAGGCTGACCAGCCTAAACTGATCATGGTAATGGAGGATAGGGAGAATGAATGGAGAGTGGATTACATCACAGATAGCCAATGGTTGCACAATCAGATCCAGTACTTGGTTCACTGGAAGGGATATCTAGAGAAGGAATGGACTTGGGAAATGGAAGGAAACCTAAAGCATGCACCATAGGTGATAGCAGACTTCCATGCTCATAAGCCAAGTGCACCACAGAAATTACATATTGCAGTGCCAGAGTTCTTTAATCTCTTCAAATATTGCAGATCACTGATCATGGAGAAGCTGGCCCATCTTCTGCCTTTTGATTGTCTAGATGATCCTTAGGGCAGATCCTAGGGGTGCACCTGGGTTAACAATGCTTTTATTGCTGATTGAGCTCAGCTCTCACAATGGACTGCTTCCACTCTGCCATCTCACACATCCACCACATCATAATCACAATCTGCCATATTTGCATTCAATCTCCTTTTATCATTACTTCCCTGCCAGAAGAAGAACCAATTGGAGACTGGGCTAGTACCAGGGGCCCTACATGGGAACCAAAGTGGGATCCCAACCACCTGCTCAGATGCCATCCAGAGAGATGGATATTTATCTGGAAAGACAGGTCTAACACACACAGTATACCCAACACCACTTCCATCTGGAGAGACCTGGACCATGACTTGGATGGCATGACCATACCAGAGCTTGATCTGAACTTGGATGATGAAGGATGAAATGTTAACAATTGGAGGGGACCCTGGAAAGTTGTACAGGAGCCTTGGCATGTTTGGTTGCCTGGGGAAATGCCAGTACCAGAATAGAATGAAGCCATTCCCTTACCAGATCCATTACTGGGGCCATGGCTGAATGCATATGTATGACCCCAGCCTTTTGAATGGCCCAACATCAGCCCTTCTTTCATGTACTGTCCCCAAGTGTTAGTTTGGCCTCTGCATATGAATATAAGCAGCAAACAGTGGGGATACTTCACATATTACCTCACTTACCTGACATGGCTGGAGAAACCACCAGAGAGTGTGTGGGAAAAGGATGCCAGCTCATAGGAAGGGGATAGTGTTATGTTTTCCTATTTTTCTATCTATTTTACAGAGACTTATTTAGTTTCTGTTCCTATTTTCCTCTTATCCACTCCTTAGCTAAGAGTTAGCAGACATGGATACATGGACTCAATCTAGAGCAATTCCAGACTCATAAGCACATGGCTCAAGGCTATGTGAACCCTTGACATCATAGTATTGGATTATATGAAGGTAGTACAAGACAGTGCATGTGCCTCAGCACATGCCCTCTCCAAAATAGCCTCTATGACTTAGACTGACTCAACATGACTCACTTGTCCTAATCTGTACTCCTCTGCCCAAATGCTTTGCCCTATGTACCAGTAGCATAACCAGCTTGACATAGCCTTGCTAGCATGGACCAAGCACAGCCATGTATCATAGAGTATAAATACTATGCTTGAGGCAGCAAGACACTCCAGTCTTGTTCTTCTCAATCTTTTCCTTCTCACTTCTGTCCTCACATACATCCCTTCACAAGTATACTAGCTCTTAAGTGAGTTGGTCATTTCATGAGCTGTGGATAACAGAGATGAAACAAGGACAGCAGATTGATCAAACACTTGCCAAACTTGTAAATCAGGACAAAAAACTGGAGGAATTGGTTTCAAAAGAATATCACAAGTATCTTAATATTTTCTCAAAGAAACAATTAGAATGGATGCCAATTAGAAAACCATGGGACCATGCTATAGAACTGAAACTAGAATTCATGCTGATGAAGGGACATCTAATCCTACTAGGTCCAGCACAACAAAAAGAAGTTAGTGACTTCATAGATGACCAATTATCAAAGGAATACATTAGATGCTCTAAATTGCCACAAACATCACCTGTGTTCTTCATATTTAAGAAGGACAGATGAAAATAAATGGTATAGAATTACTGTTATCTTAATAAATATATTATTCAAAACAACTATCCACTGCCATTAACCTTGTAGCTTGTGGACAGGCTGCAAAAAGCAAAGTTATTTACAAAAATGGATTTTTGTTGGGGATACAATAATATTCAAATCAAAGAAGGTGATGAATGGAAAGCTGCATTCATATGTCACTGAGTATCATTTGAATCCCTTGTAATGTACTTTGGACTGTGCAACTTGTCTGCCATGCTTCAGACCATGATGAAGAAGCTGTTTGCAGACATGGAAGACATTTGCATTGTCTATATTGATGACATCATGATCTTCATAGATAACCCTCTTGAGCATGATTAGATTGTATTAAAAGTCCTCAAACAATTAAAGGAAAACAATCTATTTATTAAACCAAAGAAGTGCTACTTCAAAGTGAAGAAAGTAGAGTTTCTTAGACTTATTGTAACATCCAAAGGAATCCAGATGGACAATGGAAGATTAAAGCTATTCTGAAATGGTCTTCATCTTTGAAAGTAGAGAATATACAAAGTTTCCTTGGACTAGCCAACTTATCATGAATAGTCTGAATATCTACCATCTATTTATGTAATTCCGAGATTTATTTCCATTGGTAAGATTTTTA
>JBBPKX010000497.1:0-15135 GCA_038089435.1 Boletus austroedulis | reverse complement strand
TTCATGTAACCATGATTGGATCTTCGTCCACCATTCTTCAAACTTGGATCTGGATCCGTTATACGATCCAGGATCGACGAAAGCTTTGCTGAGCTTGGGTGCTGTGGTGGGGTTCGCTGCTGATAACGCCTGCAGGGCGGTGATTTGAGTTGTAGCTTGATTAACCTGATTTTCCAATGCTGCGATGGTCGCTGCTTGCCTCCTGGTTGTGGTGGTACTCTGTGCGAGCACTGCCTGAGCATCGTCATGCCTTTCCGTAAGGTGATCAAATAGATTAAGGAGGTCCTGCGCTAACGTAGGGTTGATCTGGATTCCCTGGAGATTGGCTACAAAAGCCGCGTGATCAAAGGGATGACTCATCGCTTTCTATGGGAAATGGGGTGGCTCTTCTGACAGGTCGTGGGATATACGGGGTCTGATCTGAGATCTGATCGTCAAGTTCCCGTAGATGACTAAGCGCTCTAGTAGCGGCTTCCTGAGTTCTTCTCGCTGCCCTAGTGGCAAGAGTTCTTTCTCTGGCGAGGATGTACCTGTGACGAAAAGCTCTTCTTCTCTCTGCTGGACTCTGACCAATAGTATACCGAGGGGTGGATTCGAGTTCTTCGTCCCTGGGTATCGGTCCTTGATAGGGTCTGTCTTCGGGGTCTGAATACTCTGATTCTTCTTCCCTTACTGGTTCCCTTACTTCTTCCGCGATCTGGTGTGCCTGTGCTTCTTCGATCAGATGCGGTTGCGCTTCTTCAATTATGCGCTGTTCGTTCGTTTGGATCGGGATTGGCTCTTCAACAATTTGATATTGCACGTATAGGAGCCTAATATGGACAATAACGACGAGGTTGCCTAAGTGTTGAGCGGG
The DNA here is from genome assembly GCA_038089435.1 of Boletus austroedulis. Taxonomy (NCBI): domain Eukaryota; kingdom Fungi; phylum Basidiomycota; class Agaricomycetes; order Boletales; family Boletaceae; genus Boletus; species Boletus austroedulis. The sequence goes on along the minus strand of JBBPKX010000497.1, from coordinate 14,279 downwards.
GTCTGAGAGGAGTAATGATATCACGAGCAAGAGGCTCGTGAGGACGAAACCAACGGGGGTGAGGATCAGGGCAAGGAGGATGGGGTGTAGGAGCTCTCTCTCTAATTCGTATTCGCTCCTCGATGTTTGCACGCGCCGCGTGAACCCGTTCTCTGAGTTCGTTTGCTCGGGCGGCGTTCCGGTCTCTCTCCTCAGCAAGGTGTATCCCCTCCTGAATAAGATCGTCGATCTCCTGTCGTAACCTCTCTCTAGTCGCACGTCTAAGTCCGCTTGCCTCAGTTGTCGATCCACGACGTCCCTGGGTTAATACGGGGGTCCAGTCAACTGGTTCCGCGAGTAGCGGTGCTGGGCGATCAGGGGTAGAGGGGCGGTAGGGCGGTGTGCCTTCTTCGTGCTGGAACGGGATTACGATATCCCCGTAGAGGTCTTCCTCGTTCTCGACTAATGTGGACGGTGCGTCGTCCGGGCCGAGGGTACTTCTTTCCCTGGCGGTTCTTAAACCTTCGTCTAAACTAGTACAATAGTCGGATAATCCTTCTGACTCTTCCGATCTCCTTTCGGCTACTTCCCTTTCCTCCGGTTCCGACTCCGGGTAGAGTAGCTGTAATGGGCTTCGTGAGTCCCTGGTGCAGTCCTTCTATGGATAAGACAGGATGCCAATCCTTTACCTGTAGGTCCTCTTCGTCTTCTACTTTAATCTCCGTCGGCCAATCCGGTACGAGATCCTCGAGGGTCACGGTTGATGGTCCGGCCCTTGCTACTGGGTCTGGGAAACCTCTTGTTCCGGCGAGGGAGTATTCCAACAAATCTTCAACGCGGTAGTACAACACTTGACTGTGTTCAGTACTCCAGACGATCGCGAGTGAGGTGCCTACTGGTTAACCCTGGGTTCCTTTGTTTATAGTCGACTTGTATGCTCCGGCGGGTAGCTAATCCGGCGGTAAAGGTCAGTCTTGTTCTAATGAAACGACCTAACTCACTTAAGAGCTGGACGCTTGTGAGGGGCGTTCGAGCGATGGGTGAGAGAGGGAAATATCAAAGGAGAACAAGACTGGGGTCTTGGCCTCGCTTCGAACCTGGTATTTATACTCTACTGTACATGGCTGTGCCTGGTCCGTGCTAGCGAGGCTATACTACGTTATATATGCTATTGGTACATGAGGCGAAGCACCGGGGCAGAGGCATACAAACGAGGACGAGGGGACGAGTCATCGTCTGTCCGATCTGAGTCGAGTCGAGTCATAGGGGCTAATTATGGATAGGTGTGCGCTGGCAGCGTACAGCCGCGCATAGCCTCGATGAGTCGATCCAGGGCGATGACGTCAAGGGTCTACATAGCCTTGAGCCATGAGTCCTTGGTCCGGGCTGCTCTAGGCCCTGTCTCGTTATGTGAGTCTGCTAACCCCTTAGCTAAGTGGCGAACATAGAGAAAATAGAGTAAGAAACTAAATAAGAGTCCGTTAAGTGTCGGATAACCTTTGGAAAACTGAGGAAACGTTACATCAGGGTCTTCCTGGACATTTTCAGGGTTTTCAGTGAGAGGTAGGGGCTGAACATAGATAGGGGAACGGAAATGGAGTCAGGCAAGACGCGTGCGGAGTGCAGAGAAGCGGTTGCGGATACTGTCCATTGCGAGAGCAAGGCTCAATCAGCAATAAGAGCATTGGTAACCCAGGCGCACCCCTGGGGAGATCCGCTATGGATGATCGAGGCGATCAAACAGTAACAGATGCATAGGCTTTTCTGGAATAGGGGATCCACAATGCTTGAATAAATTAAAGAAGTCCAGCACAGCAACACGGAGTTTTCGTGGAGCACTAGGCATCCGGTTATAGAAGTCTGCAATAGCCTGCTTCGCATGCTTGAGGTTGGACTCTGGTTCCCAAGTTCGTTCTTCTTCCGGGTAACCCTTCCAATGCACTAGGAATTGGAGGCGATTCCTAACCCATCTACTATCCACTACTTTCTCGACTTCCCATTCATTCTCCCGTTCTTTGGTTACTAGTACTGGTCTGGGCTCGGTCACTGGTTGTCCGGGTAGTCGTTCTTTATAGGGTTTAATACAGGACACGTTGACTGTCGGGTGGATTCTCATTGAGCGGGGGAGGCGCAGTTCTACTGCATTCGGTCCAGCTAAGCGGACTATGGTATAGGGTCCGATCCACCATTCTGTGAGCTTCTTCGATGCTCTGGTCAACTTTAGGTTTTCTGTAGCCAACCAAACCTGATCTCCGATCTGATAGGGTGGGGTATCCGCTCTATGATGATCTGCTTGTTCCTTCATATGGCGCTGAGCCTTTGCTAGATTCTCTTGGGTTTGGTCCCAAACTTTCTTTATGTGCTCCGATAGTTCTTCAGCTGCTGGTGCCTTCATAGTACACCATTCAAAGCCCATTCGTGGCTGATATGTGTGAGTTATGCTGAAGGGCGACGTTCCTGTCGACGCCTGAGCCTTACTGTTGTACAAGAATTGCGTGATAGCTAGCCATTCTGTCCACTTCGATTGCTGCAAGAAGCAGAAGAGTTGAAGGAACTGTTGAAGGTCTCTATTGATCCGTTCTGTCTGTCCATCCATTTGTGGGTGAAAGGCAGTGGATAATTTTGGTTTTATTCCTAATCTCCAGTACAAGTCCGTCATCACTTGCGATGCAAACTGCAGTCCTCGGTCCGACGTTATGATCCGGGATAAACCGTGTGCCTTCCAGACATGGTCTAGGTAGAGGTGGGCAGTCTGTAGTGCTGTGGTGGTTTTCTTACACGGGATGAATTCTACTTCTTTCGAGAATCGATCTACGACTACCAAGATGGCATCTAGCCCTTGGCTTGTCAGCAGATCTGTTATGAAATCGGCAGAGATGTCCTGCCATGGTCTTTCTGGTATGGGGAGCAGTAATAGCTTTCCAGCTGGCGGGGCATTAGCTCCTTTATGTCTGGCGCATAGGTCACACCTGGCGACGTAGTCCTTTATCTTCGTCATCATTCCTGGTCATGTGTAGCTGCGACGTATTAACTCTATCATCTTCTCTCCTCCTGGATGTCCGGCTACTGGAGTATCATGATGTAGGTGTAGTATCTCCATTTGGAGTTCTTCGTCATCTGGTATGAAGATCTTTCCATTTCTGTCCACTAGCAAATCTTCTTGCTCCATATGGACTTCATATCGTTTTTCTAGATTTCGTACTTCAGTTTCTTTTAATCTATGTATGAGGTTTTTGATCCATTGGACTATTTCGTCGTTGTCCATCTTTAGCTGGACTGTACGGATCTTTTCTTGGGGGATTACGGTTATTCCTTTATTATCGTCCTCTTTCCCATCCGAGTGGTCCTCCCTTCTGGAGAGGGCGTCGGGTTTTCCCATTTGAGTTCCTGCCTTGTGGACCCATTTGAAGTGGAAGCAAGATAGGTACTGAGCCCATCTGGCTTGTCTTCTATTAAGGTCCTGCCTCTTCATGAACCATTGGAGGTTCGTGTGGTCATTCCAGATCTTGAACTCTTCTCATGCTCCTTCCAGATAATGATGCCATTGCTCCAGGCTTCGTATAACTGAGAGCATTTCTTTATCTGCAATAGGGTAGTTCCGTTCTTCTGGCATCATGGAGTGAGAGGAGTAAGCGACAGGGTGCCACTTTCCTTCTTTCTCTATGGATAGAACTGCTCTGGTTGCGAAATCCGATACATCCGTCTCGAGGCGGAATCGCTTATCTATATCGGGATATGTAAGGATAGGGGCAGTGGTGAATCTTTCTTTTAGATCATCGAAGGCCTTCTGCTGGCGCTCCGTCCAATCGAACGTGATATCCTTCTTCATCAGGTCATTAAGGGGTCATGCGACTTGCGCATACCCTTCTATAAACCTTCGATAGAAGTTAGCTAATCCAAGGAAGCTTCGTACGTTCTTTACTTTAGTAGGCGTCGGCCATTCCCTGATGGCTTTAACCTTTTCTTCGTCCATTTGAATTCCTTCGGAGGTAACGATCATTCCTAGGAACTCTACTTGCTTTACTCAGAAGTAGCATTTCTCCGGTTTTATGAATAGGTCGTTCTTGGCTAATCGTGCGAGTACCTTGAGTACGATTCGATTGTGCTCCTTTTGGTTATCTGTTTTGGTAAAGATCATGATGTCATCAATGTAGACAACACATACGTCCTCCATGTCTGTGAACAATTTGTTCATCATCGTTTGAAAGGTTGCAGGGGAGTTACATAGTCCAAAATACATCACTAGAGGTTCAAATGATCCTCTGTGACAGACGAAGGCAGCTTTCCATTCGTCTTCTTCTTTGATTCGTATATTATTATATCCCCATCGGAGATCCATTTTTGTGAAGAGTTTGGCTCCAGCTAGTTTATTGACAAGTTGGGATATGAGTGGTAAGGGATAGTTGTTCTTTATTGTGAATTCGTTTAGATAGCGGTAATCCTATACCATTCGCTTTCTTCCGTCTTTCTTCGGCACAAAGAACACAGGTGAGGTCTGAGGTGATTTAGAGGGTCGAATATACCCTTTTGAGAGTTGATTGTCTATGAACTCACTAACCTCTTTCTGTTGCATGGGATCAAGGGGTATCAATCTCCCTTTCTTTGGCACAAAGTCTGGTTTCAGATCTATAGCGTGATCCCATGGTTTTCTGATTGGCATTCGCTCCAATTCCTTCTTTGAGAATACATGGAGGTACTTATGATACTCCTTCAGAACGAGCTCCTCCGGTGACTTGTTCTTATCCATTAGTTCTGCAAGCTTCTTGTCCACTTGCTGACCTCTGTGCATCTCCGCGAGGATTTGTGCATCGGCTCTCTCGATTTGGTTTAGATGATGTAAGAATGGGTTCTTGCATTCGGTCGGGCATCTCGTCATTCGTACCGTCTGCTTCTCCCAATCTATTTCTGGGTTGTGATGCTTTAGCCATGTGAAACCGAGGATTACTTTGTTTTTTCCTAGATTGGCAATCTCGGCTTTCATCTCCTCTTGATGTCCGTCATACTCCATTACAACTCGTGCGTAATGTTTTAGTGTCCCAGTGCTGTTCCACATGCCATCCGCATTGTAGAGGATGATCAGGCGAGATAACGGCTTTAGCAGTATCTTGTTTTCTTCAGCCCATTTCTGATCTATGAACGTCACGTGTGACCCTAAGTCTAGTAGGGCTTTGACCGGGGCTTCTTTTCCATTTTCAGTATAGATAGTGATTGATAGTTTGATCTCTCTCTTCTTCACTGATTCTTCTCGTATCTCGGCTGCAATAGCTGCGAGGTGTCGCATATCTATGTCCATGGGCCGTAGGCTATGGGGCTTTTCTTGGATAATAGCAGGCAAAGGTTCATATCTGTCCAAGATTAGTGACATAGCGCATGCATCTGAGCTTCTTTCAGCAGAGTGGTCACTCAGCTCCTCCAGACTGCTCAAGCTTTTCCCGAGCTCGAGGGCATGGATTGGAATAACGCTTTCACTTGATCCATGGTCATTCCTTTACATGCACAAGGGATATCTTCTTCATCGCTCCACGATGTAGCGGTTTCCCTGTTCATCGTCCAGTTGGTTCACGCTTTGACCCTTACACAATTGGGTTTATGTTCCCCTTTCGTCCAGGAACAGTCCGGGCATTTAGTTGATCCTTGTCGACAATCTTTTGTGAAGTGTCTGGGCTTTCCACAGTTGAAACACGTGCTGATCCGTGCTCGCGTCTTTTTATATTTCTTTCCCATGCGGGCTTTCCCTTTTCAGATCATGGCAGCTTCCTGTTCGTCATCCTCGAGTCCTGGTTCTTCTTCTTCCATCTCCATGCGATCTACGTCTATGGTGAAGGGGTCCCATCTAGCAGTCGTCCCATTATGGATGAAGGAGAGGAGTTGTCTCCTCGTTCCGATGACTCTGCATTTCTCCAGATAGTCTGGTACCATTGCCGGTCTGGGTCCTTCCATGAGGATGCGATTAATGATCTTCTGATCCACATTCTTTTCGATAATAGAGATAAGATGCAATGTATCCATTCCCATTTGGGGTTCATATTCCATGAATTTGATGATCCAGTCATCTATCGGCATCTTTCCCTGTTTTAGTGCTTGTAGTTTCGCTCTAGCCCACTCTTGTTGATTTACGGATCTAAAGAGGGCTTCGATCTCCATTACTAGGATAGCCCATATATAGGTTCCTCCCTGTGAGATGAGATCTAACTTCATCCGGGCAAAGCCTCCAGCCTTTTGTCCTTTTAACCGAGATAGAACTGCAATAACAGCCTTCTGACTTGCTGGTGGAAACACTGCGGCGTTTTCATGTAACCACGATTGGATCTTCGTCCACCATTCCTTAAACTTTGATTGTGATCTGTTATAGGATCCGAGGTCCATGAAAGCTTTGCTTAGCTTCGGTGCTGTGGTGGGATTGGCTGCTGATAATGCCTGCAGGGCAGTGATTTGGGTGGTTGCTTGGTTAATCTGATTTTCTAATGCGGCGATGGTCGCTGCTTGCCTCCTTGTAGTATTTGTGCTAAGATTAAGCACAGCTTGCGTATCATCATGTCTTTCCATAAGGTGGTCAAATAGATTAAGGAGGTCGGTGGCTAATATAGCATTGATCTGTATCATCTGAAGATTGGCTATGAAAGCTTGGCGATCAAAGGGATGACTCATCACTGTCTATTGGAAACGGGGTTTCTCTTCTGATGGGTCTCAGGATGTACGGAGTCTGTTCCGAGGCCTGATCGTCGAGTTCTCGTAAGTGTGAGAGCGTTCTCTCGGCTGCTTCCTGAGTCCTTCTTGTTGCCCTAGCGGCTAATGTTCTTTCTCTGGCTAGGATGTAGCGGTGGCGAAAGGCTCTCCTTCTTTCCGCTGGGCTCTGCCCAATAGTGTATCTTGGGATGGACTCGATTCCTTTGTCTCTTGGTATCAGTCCCTGATAAGGTCTGTCATCAGGGTCTGAACCTTCGGGGTTCTCTCTCCTTTCTTCAATTAGATGCGATTGCACTTCTTCAATTATGCGCTCTTCTCTCGGTGGGATTGGGGTAGGCTCTTCCACTATTTGATATTCCACATATAGTAGCCTAATATGGATTATAATGATGAGGTTGCCTAAGTGTTGAGCGGGGTCTGAGAGGAGTAATGATATCACGAGCAAGAGGCTTGTGAGGACGAAACCAGTGGGAGTAAGGAGCAGGATGAGGAGGATGGGGTGTAGAAGCTCTCTCTCTAATTCGTATTCGCTCCTGGATGTTTGCACACGCCGCGTGAACCTGTTCTCTGAGTTCGTTTGCTCTGGCGGCATTCCGGTCTCTCTCCTGAGCAAGGTGTATCCCCTCCTGAATAAGATTGTCGATCTCCTATCATAGCCTCTCTCTAGTCGCACGTCTATATCCGCTTGCCTCAGTTGTTGATCCATGGCATCTGTCCCTGATTATGTGAGACCAGTCTACAGGTTCTGCAAGAAGCGGGGCAGGGCGATCAGGAGTAGAGGAGCAGTAGGGCAGTGTGCCTTCTTCGTGCTGGAATGGGACTATGATATCCCCGTATAGGTCTTCTTCGTTCTCAACTAATGTGGACGGCATGTCGTCTGGGCCTAGGGTGCTTCTATCCCTGGTAGTCCTTAAACCTTTGTCTAAGCTAGTACAGTAGTCAGATAATTCCTCCGACTCTTCTGATCTCCTTTCTGCTACTTCTCTTCCCTCTGGTTCCAATTCCAGGTAGAGTAGCTATTAATTGGGCTTCGTGAGCTCCTGATGTGATTCCCCTATGGATAAGGCAGAATGCCGTTACACTACCTGTAGGTCCTCTTCGTCTTCTACCTTTAACTCTACTGGCCAATCCGGTACTAGGTCTTCGAGGATGACAGTGGATGGTCTGGCCCTTGCTACTGGGTCTGGGAAACCCCTAGTGCCAGCAAGAGAGTATTCAAGTAATTCTTCAACGTGGTAGTACAACACTTGTCCTGTGTTTAGTACTCCAGATGAGCGAGAGGGAGGTCCCTACTGGTTAATCCTGGGTTCCTTTAGTCAACTTGTGTTCTTCCGGCGGATAGCTAGTCCAGCGGGTAAAGGTCAGTCTTGTTCTAATGAAACGACCTAACTCACTTAAGAGCTGGATGCTTTGAGAGAGGGCGTTCGAGTGGATAAGTGTGAGAGGGAAATATCAAAGGAGAACAAGACTGGGGTCTTGGCCTCACTTCGAGTCTGGTATTTATACTCTACTGTACAAGGCTGTGTCTGGTCCATGCTAGCGAGGCTATACTACGAGAATAATGCTACTGGTACATGAGGCGAGGCATCAGGGCAGAGGCGCACGGAATAGGATGAGGGGAGGAGTCACATCATACCCATCTGGAGTCATCCTGAGTCATAGGGGCTATTTATGGATAGGTGTGTGCTGGCAGTATACAGCCGCGCATAGCCCTGTACTTATGATCCGGGGTGATGATGTCAAGGGTCTCATAGCCTTGAGCCATGTGTCCTTGGTCTAGACTGCCCTAGGTCCATTGTCAAGTGCGAGCCTGCTAACCCCTTAGCTAAGAGGCAAGCATGAAAGAAAATAGAAAGGAAATTAAATAAGTGCCCGTTAAGTATCAGAAAATAGATAGAAAATTGAGGAAATATTACAGATTGTGTCATGAGTTGGAATGAATATAGACTGTTTTGACAGTCTGTCGATGACCATGAGGATGGCTGTAAAGCCTTCCGAAGGGGGAAGCTGTTCAATGAAGTCCATGGAGATAGAGTTCCATGGTTTCTCCAGGACCGGGAGTTGTTTCAGGAGTCTGTATGGACGATGACGAGGAGTCTTCGTGCGAGCACAGGCTGTACACGAACTCACGTAGTTCTTTACAAAAGTCCTAATGTTGGGCCAAGTGTATTCGCGACGAATGAGTTCCAACATCCAGTTTTGACTGAAGTGTCCGGCAGTCAGATGGTCGTGGAATGTCCGGAGAATACAGAGATGGAGGTTGTTAGATTCCAGAACGTAGATATGATTGTCCCATAGGAGGAATCCTTCGGAATTGATAGTCCATCGTGGGTTGGATGGCTTAGACAGAAGCAGGGGAGACACGATAGGATCGTTGGGGAGGGCAGACAAGATGTCCGAATGGAGTAGCTCGATGTCAACCAATGCTGAAGCTCGGAGTAATGGAGCTTCAAGGTACATAGCTTGGAGGGATGATGCGAGCTGTTCCAGAGTGAAAATCAGCCTAAAATTGTCAGGGTTGATGCGAGCGTAGTCCTTATCCCCCTCTTTGGGGTAGACGTCCCAATGTCTAGTCAAAGCGTCTGGCTTCGCTCCGAGCTTACCAGGCCAGTACCAGACTACCATATTGAACTGATTAAGGTATTCAGACCACCAGGCTTGGCGTTGCATCAGGAGCTTTGAAGTGGAGAAATATTCAAGGTTTTTGTGATCCATAACAACATCTATGGGGAGTTTGGAGCCTTCCAGGTAATGTCGCCATGATCTAAACGCCTCGTAAATAGCTAACAACTCCTTGTCATGCGTGTCGTAGTTCAACTCAGCTCCAGATAAGGTCCAGGAGAAGAACACGACGGGGTGGAGTTCGTTGTCGGATGGAGTTGTGATGGAAAGAATACCAGCAATGGCATAGTTGGAGGCGTCTGTTTCAATGGTGATGGGGATGTCTGGAATCCAGTGCACAAGCACTGGAGCAGATATGAATGCGTCCTTGAGGCGTTGGAAGGATTTCCAGCAGGCATCAGAGAAATCCCAAGGGACTCCCTTGCGAGTGAGACGAGTAAGCGGAATCACGATGTCGGAGTAACCTTGAATGAAACAATGATAGAAGTTTGTGAACCCAAGGAAGGACTGAATGTCCTTGACTTTCCTGGGTTCAGGCCAATCCATGATTGTCTTGATCTTGTCAGAGGCCATGGAAAGACTGGAGGGAGAGAGAACATATCCTAGATACTCGACCGTGTTGGAGTGGAATTCACATTTCTCCGGCTTGGCGTACAAGCCGTTAGCATGGAGACACCAGAGTACTTCACGGACGTATTTACGGTGCGATTCCTTGTCATGGGAGTATATTAGGATATTGTCAAGGTAGACCATGACGCAGACGTCGAGCATGTCTGCGAAGATACTGTTGACAAACCGCTGGAAGGCTGCCGGAGCATTTGTAAGTCTGAACGGCATAACCAACCACTCGAAAGATCCATATTGAGTCCGGAATGTGGTTTTCCACTCATCTCCCTCCACAATATGGACCAAATGGTATGCATGATGGAGATCGATTTTTGTGTAGACCTTGGCTCTGGAGGGAGCATTGAGGAGGTCAGAGGTACAAGGAAGAGGGTAGCAGTCTTTATGCGTGATCTTGTTTAAACCTCGGAAATCAATGCAGAGTTGGAGGGAACTGTCCTTCTTCTGGACGAACAACACTGGAGCTGCATGCAGGGACGTGGAGTGATGAATGAATCTGATGTTGAGGTGTTTGTCAAGGAAGTCACAGAGGGCTTGTTGTTCGGTTGAGGAAACAGAATAGATTCTTCTGACCAGAGGTTCTACACCTTCTTCTAAGTTGATCTTCAAGTCGTAGGGCTGATGCGGGGCTAACGTATCAGCCTTCTTCTTACTGAAGACATCTGTGAAATCGTGGTATTCCAGAGGAACACCAGAGAGGTCAATCTTCTTGTCAGAAGACGATGCAGCAGAGGCGGAGGCGGAGCAAGCGGAGATCTCTTCAGTAGATCGAAGGGAAAGGGAGAACTGGACTGAGCCCTCTATCTTGCAGGTGCAATGAAATGCGACTGCGTTGACAAAAGAGATGTGGGAGGCAGGAAGTCCGGGAGCTTTTGGTGAATCTGGAGTGCTCGAAGAAGTGTTGACGAGCGATGGAGTTGCCTCAGAAGGCATGGGGGTCAATATCGGGGTTGGCATCCCATCTGTAGGAGTTTGGAAAGTAATGCTGCTCGTAACCCAGTCAATCAACGGATTGTAGCAGGTGAGCCAGCAATGTCTGAGAACAAGGCTGCATTGAGGATCCAACGAGGTTATGTAATATACATCGGAGGTAGAGATGCCGGAAGCGAAGGAGATGGTCAGATCTATAGCGGAGTTAATAATGGAAGCGGAAGAACCATTGAACAAGCGTAGACTAATCGGAGGGATGGAGTACGTAGAAAGATTATGTTTATCTACAAAAGAAGAGTCTATGAAACAATAGGTAGAGCTGGAATCAACGAGAACTGGTACATTGGAGATATTATGTACAGGCAATGATATTAGCGGGCGAAGAGAATTAGGATTGGAAAGAGTGGATGCGTTGAGACGTAACTCCTTGAGAGCACAGTCAGGTCCAACATGACTCCCAGCCTGTGTGGATGCTCGAGAGTCGCACTCTATTTTTTTGCCTCTGAGGAAGCAGAGGTTGAAGCTGGCGCGTCCAGAGTTATTGACACAGCTCGAGCCTTCGACACTCTAGAGTTTGACTTTGGGCATTCCTTGATGGAATGACCACTCTCACCACAGAAAAGACACAAATTTAAACGGAAGTGGCGCTGATGTTCCTCCGGGAGGAGTTTACTGTCTTTGCCTAATTTAGAAGAAATTGTAGAAGGTGTAGAGAAAGTGTTACCCTTCTTGAAAGAATTGTTTCCTCCTCCGGAAGATCCGGAGTTGGAGGCGGAGCTAGAGAACAGATAGGAACCTTTGGACTTGTCGTCCTTAGGTTTGGAAGATGAAGTCGGAGCAGAGCTCGATGACTTGTGGGAAGAATGGGGGTTGCTGGAGTTCGATCCGGAGGCCTTTGAAGCACGTGAGATCTCTTCCCTGTGCTCCCAGTACCTCTGGTCGATCTGTTGGGCCAGAATGTGCAAGTCATAGATGGTGTCGGGTTTGCCATGACGAGCGATTTCGTCTTTGATGCGATCTGGAAGTCCGTTATAGAAACTCTGGTGGAGGGCACCAGGTCCCCACTCGCAGACTTGGTTCACGAGGCGATTCCACTCAACGATGTATTTGGAGATACGTTGGGTCTCCCTCATATGCAGTTGCTCAAGCTGAGCTTCTGCTTCGGCAACAGGATCATGCAGTCCAAAATTCGACTGGAGCTCGAAGAGAAGAGCTCTCCAGTCATCCATTCACAAGGAACAATTGGCCAGGGCTAGATCTCCGAGCAAGTCCAGCTCAAAGTAGTCCAAGGCCATACCCTTGAGGTAGGACTGGGTGAATGTGACCTTCTGGCGATCATACTTGAATGACTTGGGGTTCACCTGGAAATTGATTTCGCACTGGACGACAAAAGGGCGGAGCTTCTTCAGGTTGGACCCATTGAAGGTGTCTGGTTCTCAGACTTTAGTCTTGGAGTCGCTAGTCAGTTCTTTGCGATGAAGTGTCTGACGCGTCATATCACGGATGGCGTCGGCAAGTTGGTTGAACAGCTCAAAAGCCAACGGGACTTCATTCAGGGGTTGGTCATCATCATCTCAGAGGAGACAATCAATGTCCAGTTCTTCGTCGTCATCATCGCCATTATTATCAGGATTAGGGTCGTTGGGGTCATCACCGCCATCACCACCACCTCCAAAACCACCAAGACCACCAGCGGCTGCCCGGACTGGCATCGGAGTGTCAGTTCAATGACGTTCTTTGTAGAAGTTGTTGTTGTTGTTGTCCAGGAAAAGTGTGATGCGTGGCTCATCAACAGTTGTCTCCAGAAGCGGAGTAAGCGGAGACAGGGGTCGTCACCTCTGAGAGATAGAGGAAGCCTGGTGTTGGGTGAGACTGATGTATTCGCCTGGTACCGAGTGCGAGGAGCCAAAGGTGCTCTGCAGGATACCAGTATAAGTGGTGTGCATACGCGACATAGGGATTTGGAATAGGGGATCTTGACAAGTAGGAGTTTGAATATACTGTCAAGTCTGGTCCTCCGGGCTCAAGTCCGGCAGAGGGGAACGAAAGGGACAGAGGTGTCGACTAGGGTCGACCGGGGGTTCAGAGATGGAGGTATGGAGGTACGGAGGGGTGAGGACATTGGTGCAGGACGTATGTGTCGCGCCCTTGTCAAGTCCCTGGTCCTCGTATTTAGAGTAGAGAGAGTAGGAACGGAGACTAGTCAGACTCGAGCTAGGAGGTGACTTATTTGATATTCAAACTAAAGTACAATGGAGAAACTACAGGAGTTTATATACTAATGTCCGGTGACAACTCTGGACTGGAAACTACTAGGGTCGAAGGTTAAGCGAGGGCTATGTACACAGAGATGAATAAGTCGGAGGGTGGAGAATATCGGAATACCAACTAAGCTGACTAAAGGTGTAATACAGACTTACGAAGTTGAACTAGAACAAAAGGAGAGAATATAAACAGTACCATCCAGAGTGCCCAACTCCGACGAAGTCCGGAACCCTAAGGACCGTTGTGATATCCGGATGACTGGAGATGACTGGAGATGGACTTCGCAGAAGTCAGGGGATATGACAGTCAGCTGCTGGTCCAGCCATGCTTTGAATCCATGGTATGCTTCAAAGATTTCACTCTTTTGCTGCAACAGTCAAAAATAGGTTGATTTGGTGCTATTGTCTGTAAAGGTGACATAGTATATTTTTCCTCCAAGCGATGGGACGGGCACTGGCCCCCAGACATCTGAGTAGATGACATCACCAATCAACTCAGTGCATGGCCCCTCTTGCTCCTTCACAATGGGCTTACAAGTGGCTTTTCCATATATGCAGGATTTGCAAAAGGTGTATTCATCCCTCATTGTATCAATTTTTAAGCCATTGATGAGACCTTGTTCAGCTAGACAATGTGCAACTGATGGTGCAATATGGCCCATTTAGCGATGGAACTCCATAACAGTAAGTCATTCTGTTGCAGTGGCTGCTTCCTCTTCCTCATGCACAACACAGTATAGCCCTTTTGCTGATCATAGGATGCACCCAATCGTCTTTCCATTGATGTCACGGATCATGCAGTAACCACCTACAAAGGTCATCAAGAGCCCAAGCTCATCGAGATGTCCAATTGACACAAGCATGTACTCCACCTCAGGTGAGTACAAGACCTCCATTAAGTGCAGCATTGAGGTTCCTGTGACAACCTGGCTTCCTTGGGCTGTTCTATACTCTGGGGGTTCCCTAGTTAAAGGGCTTGGAGGAGGTACGCTTCAAGCGACTGTGAAAGGAGCTGAGGAGCTGGGAGAAAGGCAGGGAAAATACAGGTGAATTAAGATAGGGACTGTGCTACTGACAGGCCTTTATATACTCTACACTACAAGGCAGTGCTTGGTCCGTGCTACTGAGGCTATACTATGGCTATCCTGAGCTACTATAGCTATTGGTACATGA
>JBBPKX010000495.1:0-15154 GCA_038089435.1 Boletus austroedulis | reverse complement strand
ATGATGATGAAAGTGACAGGCAAATATGCTTCCATGAAGGAGAGCACCTCTTCCAGCTAAAGGTTGACAGCTATATCTGGAATGTCTCCACTGACATTGCAGCCACAGTGAACCAGCATAAGCCCCATAAGACCTTTAAGGAGGCTGTACCAATACATTACCACGACTATGAAGATGTATTTGCAAAAGAGAACTTCAACAAGCTTCCACCACAACATCCATGGGACCATGCCATTGAATTGCTGCCAGGTGATCATGTCATTGATTGTAAAACATACAATCTTTCACCTGATGAACAGAAAGAGCTTGATGATTTCCTTGAAGAAAACCTCAAGTTGGGCCAGATTCACCCTTCCAAATCATCCTTCACCTCCCTCTTTTTCTTTGTTAAGAAAAAGGATGGGCACCTATGCCCCATACAAGACTACTGCAAGCTGAATGCCATTACGGTCAAAAATCATTACCCTCTGCTGCTTGTTTCTGAATTAGTCGACAAGCTGAAGTCTGCCAAATACTTCACAAAGCTCGACATCCATTGGAGTTACAACAATGTTCATCTTATGGAGGATGATGAGTGGAAGGCTGTGTTTCGCACCAACCATGGTCTTTTTGAACCTCTTGTTATGTTCTTTGGTTTATCAAACTCACCTGCCACATTTCAGATGATGATGAACCATCCCTTCCATGACCTTATCAACCATGGAAAGGTCATTATCTACATGGATGACATCATGATTTTCACAGCAACACTCAAGGAACACCGGAGTGTTGTGCATGAAGTGCTTCAGATCCTACATAACAACAAACTCTACCTCAAGTACAAGAAGTGTGATTTCAAAGCCCTTGAAACAAAGTACCTTGGTCTTGTGGTGGCTGAGAATGCAGTGAAAATGGACCCTGCCAAGGTGGCTGCCATTGTTGACTGGCCAGTACCCAAGTCACAGAAGGACCTACAGGGATTCCTTGGGTTTCTCAACTTCTACTAACACTTCATTAAGAATTTTGCCCAAATTGCATGCCCTCTGAATGCACTAATGTCTGTTAATAGGGCTTTCCTTTGGGATGGGGCATGCCAGTCTGCTTTCAAACAGCTCAAGGCAGTGCTTTCCTCTGCCCCAATGCTTGCCATGCCCACCAACTCCAACCCATATCATGTGGAAACTGACACCTCTGGAATTGGCATTGGTGCTGTGCTCTTGCAGTGTCAAAATAATGCCTGACAGCCTATTGCATTCATTTCACAGTTCTTGGCAGATGCAGAGCAGAACTATCATGCCGCTGATCTGGAAATGCTGGCTGTTATCTTTGCACTGAAACAGTGGTGCCACTATCTCTTGGGTGCTCAATTCCCTGTCAAGGTGCTCACTGATCACAAAAATTTAGAATTCTTTCACAAGCCACAGAATCTCTCACATCGTCAAGCATGCTGGCAACAAGTTTTGCAGGAATACAATCTGGTGCTGACCCACTGACCTGGAAGAAACTAACCCTGCTGACCCACTCTCCTGCTGGCCAGACTTTGCAAGTGGGGTGGAGCTGGACAACTCACAATGTACACTCCTGCCCACCCACCTTTTCAACATCACACAACTAACTGTTGCCTGCTCCGACCAGCTATCACTGTCCACACAACACTCTAAGGATGGCCCAATGGCCCCATTATCAATGCCTTACCCTGATTCTACTGAGGCTGCAATCTATCACAACCAATACAAGTGGGAACAGTACATCAGGGAAGGACTTGCCCATACTGACTCACCATGGCAGGAACAGATAGGGGTCATCTACTGGGGTGATCTGCTCTATGTTCCCAATGACCCTGCTCTGCAAGAGTGCATCTTACAGGAACACCATGACCATCCCCTTGCTGGACACTTAGGTATCTGTTGTACACGTGATCTCATCATGAACAAATATTATTGGCCCAGTCTTTGGCACAACATCGACAAATACATCCGGGGATGTGACTGCTGTCAAAAGATCAAGCCCAAGGCTATTTCCAGGCACATGCCGCTACACCCCAATGCCATGCCAGGTGCTCCCTGGGAAGAAATCTCTATTGACATTATTGGCCCTCTCCCCAATCTGAATGGCAAAAATGCAATCCTGAACATTGTTGATCACTTCTCCAAAATGATCCATGTCTTTCCTGTACATGAGACCATCACTGCACTTGGTGTGGCCAAAATATTCTGTGACCATGTGTTCAAGCTCCATGGGATTCCTCTCAAGGTCATTTCCAACCATGGACCACAATTTGTCTCCTCTTTCATGAAGGACCTTTATCATCTTCTCTGCATTGAAGGCAATCCTTCAACAGCATACCATTTTTAAACCGACAGGCAGACAGAACAACTTAATGCTGAAGTTGAACAGTACCTCTGCATCTACACAAACCACCGCCAGACAGATTGGGCAGAGTGGCTTCCTTTGGTCAAGTTTGCTTATAACCAACAAATATCTTCTGCGACTGGTTACTCCCCCTTCCAGGTCAACTATGGTCAGCAACCCATCATGAATCTTGACCACTGATGAACTGTCTGCAATCCTTTGGCCAAGGACTTTGTGACACACATGCAGTGTATCTGGGATGAAGCTCACCTTGCACTTAAACATACAAGTGCTGACATGAAATGGTTTCATGACCAACATGCATGCCCACCTTATGACTACTGCCCAGGTGACCTCGTTCTCTTGGAGGCTACCAACATCTGCTCCGACTGGTCTTCCCAGAAGCTTGATGACAAGTGCTATGGCCCCTTCAAAGTGATTTCCAAGGTCAGTGCTGGTGCTTACAAACTAAAACTGGACAGATCATGGTGGGGTATCCATCCTGTTTTCAATGAATGTCTTCTTTGGCCATACACATCAAGTGACTATGCATCTCAATGTTTGCCTCCACCACCCCCTCCCATACTTGTCAACCAAGCTGAAGAACAGGAAATTGAAGCAATTCTTGACTCACATGAACATCATGGACATGTGGAGTACCTAGTACACTGGCATGGATTCCCACGTAAGGAATGTGAGTGGAAGCACAGCTCAGACCTGCAGTACACTCAGGACCCAATAGCCCTCTTTCATCAGCAACACCCCACTACCCCTCATCCCCAACCTCATCTGTGCCTGCATTGCACTGCTGCTGCTGTGGATGTCAGCCCTTAGAAGGGGGGTAATATTAGGATACCTTTTCGGATACCTTTCCACAGCATCTTGTATTCCTTTCTATCTTTTGTTTATCACATGCATCCTGTCCTGTAGTATATAAGGGGGCTCATCTTGCTGACCACACTCCCTCAGTTTCAGGATATTTTCTCACTCACCAAAATAGTGACTCCTTCTGCATCACCTCTATGTGGGATCTAATAATTGAGGCAAGCAGATATAGACATGTGACTAGAGAGAGATTATAAAGAGAGATCAATGATCTTATTCAGGAGGGGATACATCTTGCTCAGGAGGGGATACATCTTGCTCAGGAGAGAGACTGGAACACCGCTAGAACTACCAAACTCAGAGAGAGAGTCCAGACTGCCTGTACAGACATACAGGAGAGAATATGCATTCAACAGAGAACTGCTACTCCTGGTTCTCCTAATCCTCCTCCTTACCCCTGTTGGTTCTGTCCTCATACACCTATTGCTGTGGACATCACTTCTCCTCTCTGACCCCACTCAACACTTTGGCAACCTTGTTGTTTCCTTCCATATTAGATTATTATTCATTTCAATAAACATTGTACAAGAGCCTAGACCAGAAGAAGTAAGAACCCCAATCAGACCTATTGAAGAAGTGGCTATAATTGAAGAAGCCCCACCACACATCATCAAAGCAGAAAGAGAATGCCAAGAACAGATTGAAAGAAGAGAGAATGAAGAAAGTTCAGACTCCAAAACCCTAGTATTTGCAGATGCATTACAAGGGGCTTGGCAAGCTCAGCACCATATTGGTCAGAACACTACAGAAAGAAGGACCACCTTTAGGCACAGATACCTCCTTGCCTGAGAAAGGACTTTAGCACTCAGGCAAGCAAGAAGAAGGACAAACAAAGAAGCAGGAAGAGTTCTCATGCATCTCAGGGAGCTTGACAATTAGATCTTGGAATAGACCCCATATAGATCCCCTATTCCTGCTCTGCTATGCATGCGACCCCACTTTGTAGAAAGTGATGAGTCATCCCTTTGATCAACAGGCATTCATTGCCAACCTACAAGCCATACAGATTAATGCCACATTAGCTAACAACCTGTTAAACCTATTTGATCATCTCATGGAAAGGCATGACGACACATAGAATGTGCTAAATCAGAGCACCACTACTACTAGATAACAAGCTGCAACAATCACCACTTTAAAAAATCAGATAAACCAAGCAACAATCCAAATCACCACCCTGCAGGCATTATCCTCAGCAAACCCCACCACAGCCCCTAAGCTCAGTAAAGCTTTTGTGGACCCTGGATTATATAACAGATCTCAGTCAAAGTTTGAAGAATGGTGGATGAAAATCCAATCATGGTTACATGAAAATGCCACAGTGTTTCCACCAGCTAGCCAGAAGGCTGTAATTGCAGTCCTATCTCATCTAGAAGGGCAAAAGGCTGGAGGCTTTGCTAGGACAAAGTTAGATCTAATATCCTTGGGAGGAACCTATTCATGGACAATCCTAGTAACAGAGGTTGAAGCCTTATTTAGATCAGTAAATCAATAGTAATGGGCTAGAGTGAAGATCCAAACCCTTAAACAAGGAAAGATGCCAATTGATGACTAGATCATCAAATTCATGGAATATGAACCTCAAATGGGAATGGACACCTCACACCTTATCTCCATTATAGAAAAGAATGTTGATCAGAAGATCATTAACAGAATCCTCATGGAAGGACCAAGACCAGCTTCAGTACAGGACTATCTAGCAAAATGCCAAATCATCAGAACAAGGAGGCAACTCTTATCCTTCATCCATAATGGGACAATGACATGCCATGACCCCTACACAATGGACATAGATCAGATGGAGATGACATCAGAAGAAGAACCCAATGAAAAGAAGAAAGAGTTGGCCATGATCTGAAAAGGAAAAGCTTGAGTGTCAAAGAAATTCAAGAAGACAAGAGCTTGAATCTCCATGTGCTTTAACTACAGAAAGCCCAGATATTTTGCAAAAGAATGCTGGCAACCCTCCTCTAAATGCCCTGATTGCTCTTGGTCAAAAGGGGAACATAAACCCAATTGTATATAAACAAAGGTATGCTTAAATCACTTAATAGAAGTGGAAGAAGCCACTACATGGGACAATGATGAAGACATCCCACAAGCAAGTAAAGGAATGTCAATGGAGCAAGTAAGAGCTCTATTTCAATCTATGCCCTCAAGCTTGGAAAAAGCTTGAGCAGTCTTGAAGGACTGAGTGACCAGGCTGCACAAGAAAGCTCAGATATTTGCACTATGACTCTCTTATTAGATGGATATGAATCTATGCCAGCAGTAATCCAAGAGAACCCAAGAACCATTAAATCCACAGATATTGATATGAGACACTTGGCCACAATCACTGCAGAAACCCAGCAAAAAGCTGACAAATCGAAAACAAAACAAGAGATAGAGTTACCAATAACTATAATAACTGAAAAGGAAAAAGAGATTCTGGTTCACACCCTCCTAGACTCTGGATCACATGTGACATTCCTAGATCAAGGATGGACTAAAGAAAATCAAATTCTGCTAAAACTGCTCCCTTGACCCATGATCTTGTATAATGCAGATGGAATGAAGAATAGTGCTGGAACATTAAAGCATTATGCTAGTGTCATTATGAAATTTGACAAACACTAAGAAAAGATAAGAACCAAGATTGCCAACCTTGGAAAGAACAAGGTGATCCTCAGTTTCACATGGTTGAAACACCATAATCCAGAAATAGACTGGAGATGACAGATGGTATGGATGACATGATGCCTGATTGAATGTTGGAACCCTCTCCTATACAAGTTAAACTGCCTAGAAAGAGAGGACATCCAAATCCTTGCAGAAATGTGACAAGGACAGCAGGTGGACAAGAAACTCGCCAAACTCATAGATAAAGGAAAACCACCAGAGGAACTAGTACCAAAAGAATATCATAAGTACCTCCATGTGTTCTCAAAGAAGGAATCAGAAAGAATGTCCACAAGGAAGCCATGGGATCACACAATAGAATTGAAACCAGATTTTGTGCTAAAGAAGGGAAGATTAATACCCCTTGATCCAATCCAGCAGAAAGAGGTCAGCAACTTCATAGATGATCAGCTAGCTAAAGGATACATCAGACCCTCTAAATTGCTGCAAACTTCCAGTATTTTTTGTGCCAAAGAAAGATGGGAGAAAATGAATGATGCAGGACTACCATTACCTTAATGAGTTCACCATCCAAAACAACTACCCTTTACCCCTCATATCCCAACTCATCAATAAGTTAAACAGCACAAAACTCTTTATGAAGATGGATCTTAGATGGAGATACAATAATATCCAAATCAAAGAAGGCAATGAATGGAAAGCTGCTTGCATATATCACCAAGGATCTTTTGAGCCTCTGGTAATGTACTTTGGTCTATGCAACTCACCAGCGACATTCCAAACAATAATGAATGAGCTGTTTGCAGACATGGACAATGTATGCATCGTCTACATTGATGACATCATGATCTTCACTAAAACAGATAACCAAAAGGAGCATGACCAGATTGTATTAAAAGTACTCATGTGACTCACCAAGAATGATCTATTCATTAAACCAGAAAAATGCTGCTTCAGAAAGAAGGAGATGGAGTTTCTAGGACTAATAGTCACATCCAATGGAATACAAATAGACAAAGAAAAGATGAAAGCCATCAGGAAATGGCTCATGCCTACTAAAGTAAAGAATGTCAGAAGTTTCCTCAGACTAGTGAACTTCTACCAGAGATTCATTGATGGGTATGCCCAAGTGGCATGACCACTCAATGATCTCATCAAAAAGGAAGTACCCTTTGAATGGGGAGAATGCCAGCAGAAGGCGTTCGATGACTTGAAAACTAAATTCACCACCACCCCTATCCTCACCTACCCAGATATCAATAAACAGTTCTGCCCTGAAACAGATGCATCCAATTTTGCAATCAGAGCAGTGCTCTCCATAGAACTAGAAGGGAAATGGCATCCTGTTGCCTATTCCTCACACTCCATGACACCTGAAGAACAAAATTACCCAATAGCAGATAAAGAAATGCTCTCAGTGATTAGAAGCCTAGAGCAATGGCATCACTATCTAGAAGGAGTGTGTCACAAGTTTGAAATATGGAATGATCATGCAAACATTCAGTGGTTCATGAAAAGACAGGACCTCAATTGAAGACAGGCCCGATGGGCACAGTATCTATCTTGATTTCGCTTTAAGTGGACACATAAGGCTGGTACCCAAATGGGTAAACCAGATGTACTCTCTTGATGAGAGGACCATATGGATGGAAAAGAAGAAGATAACAAAGGAGTGGTCATCATTCCTCTGGATCAAATCTGGACTGTACAGATAACAACAGATGATGAAGAAATAATTAACCAGACAAAAGGACTAGTGCATCGCCTCAAGGAAAGCAAAGTACAATGCCTAGAAAAGCAATATCAAGTCCATATGGAGCAAGAAGATTTGCTAGTGGATCCAGATGGAAAAATATTTGTACCAGAAGACATGGAATTATGTATGGAGATCCTACAACTCCATCATGATACTCTAATAGCTGGACACCCCAGAGCAGAAAAGACCCTAGAATTAATATGAAGGAGTTACACCTGGCCAGGGCTATCGACACAAGTAAAAGACTACATCTCTTGCTGTGACCTATATGCAAGACACAAGGAAGCAAATGCCCCACCAACTGGAAAGCCATTATCTTTACCTATACCCAAAAAACCATGGAATGACATATCTGCAGACTTCATCATGGATCTGCCAACAAGCCAAGGATTCAACTCTATTCTCATAGTCATTGATTGATTCTCAAAGGAAGTTGAATTCATTCCATGTAAGAAAACCACCACCATGCTACAGACCATACAACTCTATCTAGACCATGTCTGGAAGGCATACAGATTGCTGCAAACAATTATATCAGATCACAGACCACAGTTTGTATCACAGGTAATGAAAGACCTATGCAAAAGGCTAGAGATCCAACCCAGGCTCTCCACCACATTCCACCTGCAAACAGATGGACAGACAGAATGAATTAATAGGGATTTACAGCAGTATTTGCACCTCTTCTGCTTTGCCCAGCAGTTGAAATGGACTGAATGGCTTGCCATTGTCCAATTCTCTTATAACAGTAAGAAACAAATATTGACAGGGACATCCCCCTTCAGCATCATGTGTATGTACCAACCAAGAATGGGTTTTGAACAATGCACCACCAAAGCACCAGCCACCAAAGAGCTCTCGAAACATATTAAAGAGGTATGGGATCAGACCCAGCTAAATTTGGAAAAGGCACAATACCACATGAAAGAACAGGTGGATTGTCATAGGACAGAAATGCTGCCCTATAAGAAAGAAGACCAGGTCTGGCTTTCCATGGAAAACCTAAAATTGACCTGAGCATCAAAGAAGCTCATGGAGCACTAGCTGGGTCCCTACATGATACTCTGCATGATAGGACCAAATGCAGTAGAACTCCATCTCCCCAGATCCATGCATATCCACCTGGTATTCAATGTCTCCAGAGTCAAATCCTATAAGGAACATCTCCTTGGACAACCAGTTAAGGAACCCAGACCACTGCTAGTCACCAAGGAATGGAAGAATGAATGGGAGGTTGAAAAGATCATGAATAGTAGATGGGTGTGGAAGGGCCTCCAATTCCTGGTGCATTGGAAGGGTTACCCAGACAAAAAATATACTTGGGAACCTGAATCACATCTAGAACATGCGAAGCAAGCTATCACAGACTTCTACTCCACCAACCCCAATGCCCTTAGATGGTTATGAGTGGCCATGCCTGACTTCTTTAATCTATTTAAGCATTACAGATTGCCTATACTGGAAAAGCCGCAGTACCTGGTGCCATTTGATCATCTTGATCATCCATAGCTTTTGTCCCAAGGGTGCACCTGAGTTATCAATGCTCTTATTGCTGATTGAGCCTTGCTCTCACAATGGACACACTCCACTCTGCCTTCACCAACACTCACACTTGCATCATCTGGCTCAATGTGCACCTTACCCATTTTCACCTTCGTTCCCCTGTTTATATCCCTGAAACAGAAAATGTTGTAGAACCAATTGGAGATTAGGATGGAGATGCAGTGTGAGATTCCAAGTGGGATGAGATCCATCCACTCAGTAACCATATGGATCACTGGATATTTATTTGGGATAATGGATCAGATGGTCATAGCATCCACAACACAGCCTCAGTGTGGAGCCTCCATGATGAAGAAGGTGACATCATACCAGAGCTTACACCAGATCCAGCGGATGAGGGCTGGATCTCAGAGAATTGGACCAGCCCATGGGAGTTGGAGCAGGAGCCTTACTGCCTTTGGCTGCTGGATGCAATGCCTGGGCCTGAGCCCAGTGTCACCATGCCCATGCCAGATCCCTTGCTGTCCGTCTGCCCAAATGCTTATTTGTGGTCCATCCCCTATCATTGGCCTGACATCAGTCCCTCAATGCAGTATTGGCCACAAGTCTTTCAATGGCCACCCCACATGAATATGTCTGGTGAGCAGTGGAGTTACTTTGCCTGGTACTTGGCCCATCTCAAGTGGCCCAAGGAACTCCCAGAGGACCAATAGGCTGTCAGGATGCCAGCTCTTAGGGAGGGGGTAGTGTAACATTTCTCTATTTTTCTATCTATTTTCCAACACTTAACAGACACTTACTTAGTTTCCCTTTCTATTTTCTTTATGTTCACCTCTTAGCTAAAGGGTTAGCAGACACAGACTTGAGGAGTAGTCCAAAGCAGTCTGGACCAAGCTACACATGGCTCAATGCTATGTGGACCCTTGATGTCATCACCCCAGAACATTGTAAAGCAGTACTCAGCTGTACATGTGCCCCAACACATGCCCACCTTGAAACAGCCCCTATGACTTGGACTGACTTGACATGACTCATCCCCTTGTCCTGATATGTATGTCTCTGCTCCAATGCTTTGCCTCATGTACCAATAGCACTATCGGCTTGTGTATAGCCTCAGTAGCACAGCCATTTATTGTAGAGTATAAATACCAGGCCCAAGGTGACAAGACATCCCAGTCTTGTTCTCCTTGGAGTTTTTCTTCCTCACTTCTGCCCTTGCATATGCCCCTCTCAAGCATACTAGCTCTTAAGTGAGTTGGTTGTTTCAACAACACCAAGGTCATGCCTAGTCAACAATTACAAGCATTACCTCCTTCTCAAGAATTCCTGCTGGGTAAATGTGATACCGTTCTACTCTACAACTCCAGTAATGAAGGTGCACATGTATTTGGAATCCATGGACATAATTACAGTAATTGAGTTCTTCAGCACTCCCTCATGTAGTACAAGTCCATGTTGTCTTTGGTTTCCACAAGACAAAATGGAATCCCCTTCCTCAAGCACTGAAGGAATCATTGCTTTATGTCCAATTCTTTGAGGTATTTAGCAATCCTGATGACACAACAAGGATGTACAGAGTACATTGTGTAATGTTTCCCTATTTTTCTATCTATTTTATGGCCACTTATTTAGTTTCTTTCTCTATTTCTCTCTTGTTTGCCTCTTAGCTAAGGGGTTAGCAGACTTGGACTTGAGACAAAGCCTAGAGCAGTCTGGACCAAGGGAGCATGGCTCAAGGCTATGCAGACCCTCAACATCATCACCCTGGAATGTGTCAAGGCAATGATTGGCTGTACATAGCTCCAAGGGCATGTCCATCCCGAAATAGCCCCTATGACTCAGACTGACTCACTATGACTCACCCCCTTGCCCTATTCTGTATGTCTCTGCTTTGATGCTTCACCCCATGTACCAGTAGCAGTATTCACTCGCAGATAGCCTCAGTAGCATGGACCAAGCACAGCCATGTACCATAGAGTATAAATATCAGGTCCAAGGTGACAAGACACTCCAGTCTTGTTCTCCTTGGAGTTTTCCCTCCTCACTTCTGCTCTTGCATATGCCCTCCTCAAGCATACTAGCTCTTAAGTGAGTTGGTCATTTCATTAGAACAAGACTATCCTTACCTGCCGGACTAGCTACCTGCCAGATGAACCACCCAGTCAACTAAAGGAATTTGAATTCACCAGTAGGATCCCCCATTGTGATTGTCTAGTGTACTGAACATCTACCCAGTGTTGTACTACCACATCAAAGACCTCCTCAAGTACTCCCTCACCTGAAATGACCTAACTCACTTAAGAGCTGGACGCTTGTGGAGGGCATTCAAGCGATGGATGAGAGAGGGAAATATCAAAGGGGAACAAGACTGGGGGTCTTGTCTCACTTTGAGCCTGGTATTTATACTCTACTGTACAAGGCTGTGCCTGGTCCGTGCTAGTGAGGCTATTCTACAGTAATACTGCTATTGGTACATGAGGCCAAGCATCAGGTGTAATGTTTCCTTTGTTTTCTAAAGGTTATCCGAGACTTAACGGACTCTTACTTAGTTTCTTTTCTATTTTCTTCATGCTTCGCCACTTAGCTAAGGGGTTAGCAGGCTCACACTCGACTAGAGACCTAGAGCAGTCCAGACCAAGGACGCATGACTCAAGGCTATGTGAACCCTTGATGTCACCACCCCGGATCGACTCATCGAGGCTATGCATGGCGGTACACTGCCAGCACACACCTATCCATAATTAGCCCCTATGACTCGGACTGACTCAGATCAGGCACGACATGACTCGTCCCCTCATCCTGGTTAGTGCACCTCTGCCTCAGTGCTTCACCTCATGTACCAATAGCATATTTATTGTAGTATAGCCTCCCTAGCACGGACCAGGCACAGCCATGTACAGTAGAGTATAAATATCAGGCTCGAAGCGAGGCCAAGACCCCAGTCTTGTTCTCCTTCGATATTTCCCTCTCTCACCTATCGCTCGATCGCCCCTCACAAGTGTCCAGCTCTTAAGTGAGTTAGGTCGTTTCATTAGAACAAGACTGACCTTTACCTGCCAGATTAGCTACCCACCGGAAGTATCACAAGTCGACTAAAGGAACCCAGGGTTAACCAGTAGGCACCTCCCTGCGCTCGTCTGGAGTACTGAACACAGTCAAGTGTTGTACTACCGCGTCAAAGACTTACTCGAATACTCACTCGCCGGAACCATAGGGTTCCCTGACCCAGTTGCAAGGGCTGGACCATCCACGGTCACATTAGAGGACCTAGTACCGGATTGGCCAGTAGAGTTAAAGGTTGAAGACGAAGAGGACCTACAGGTAAAGCAAAGGCATTCCGTCTTATCCATAGAGAAATCACATCAGGAGCTCATGAAGCCCATTTCAGCTACTCTACCTGGAAGCGGAACCAGAGGAAAGAGAAGTAGCCGAACGGAGATCGGAAGAGTCGGAAGGATTATCCGACTATTGTACTAGTCTAGACGAAGGTTTAAGAACCGCCAGGGAAAGAAGTACCCTAGACCTGGACGACGCGCCGTCCACATTAGTTGAGAACGAGGAAGATCTATACGGGGATATCGTAGTCCCATTCCAGCACGAAGAAGGCACACCGCCCTACTGCCCCTCTACCCCTGATCGGCCAGCCCCGCTACTCGCGGAACCAGTAGATTGGTCAAACGTAATCAGGAATGGACGTCATGGATCGACAACTGAGGCAAGCGGATATAGACGTGCGACTAGAGAGAGGCTACAACGGGAGATTAACGATCTTATTCAGGAGGGGATACACCTTGCTGAGGAGAGAAACCGGAATGCCGCCAGAGCCAATGAACTCAGAGAACGGGTTCACGTGGCGCGTGCAAACATCGAGGAGCGAATACAAATTAGAGAGAGAGCTCCTACACCCCATCCTCCTCATCATAATCCTCACCCCCGTTGGTTTTGCCCTCACGAGCCTCTTGCTTGTGATATCATTACTCCTCTCCGACCCTGCTTGACACTTAGGCAACCTCGTCGTTATTATCCATATTAGGCTCCTATATGTACAATACGAAATTGTCGAGAACCCTATCCCGATCCCATTGAGAGAAGAATGCATAATTGAAGAAGCGCAACCGCATCTAATTGAGGAAAGTCAGGAACCACAGACCGCGGAAGAAGTTAGGGAAGAATCCGAGAATTCAGATCCCGACGACAGACCCTATCAAGGACCGATACCCAGGGACGAAGAACTTGAATCTACCCCTTGGTATACTATAGGACAGAGCCCAGCAGAAAGGAGAAGGGCTTTTCATCACAGATATATCCTCGCCAGAGAAAGAACTCTAGCCACTAGGGCAGCGAGAAGAACTCAGGATGCCGCTAATAGAGCGCTCACCCATCTACGGGAATTGGATGATCAGATCTCGGAACAAACTCCATACATCCCACGACCCGTCAGAAGAACCACCCCATTTCCCATAGACAGCGATGAGTCATCCCTTTGATCGCCAGGCTTTCGTAGCCAATCTCCAGGGAATACAGATCAATCCTACATTAGCGCAGGACCTCCTTAACCTATATGACCATCTTACGGAAAGACATGATGACGCTCAGGCAGCGCTCACACAGAGTACCACTACAACAAGGAGGCAAGCAGCGACCATCGCCGCACTAGAAAATCAGATTAACCAAGCTACTACTCAAATCACTGCCCTGCAGGCATTATCAGCAGCAAATCCCACCACAGCGCCGAAGCTTAGTAAAGCCTTCATTGACCCCGGATCCTATAATGGATCAAGATCAAAGTTTGAGGAATGGTGGACGAAGATCCAATCGTGGTTACATGAAAATGCCGCAGTGTTTCCGCCAGCGAGCCAGAAGGCCGTAATCACAGTCCTATCTCGGTTGGAAGGACAAAAAGCTGGAGGCTTTGCCTAGACAAAGTTAGATCTTATCTCACAGGGAGGAACCTATACTTGGGCCACCCTAGTAACGGAGATCGAAGCCCTCTTTAGATCCATGAATCAACAAGAATGGGCTCGAGCGAAACTGCAATCGCTAAAACAGGGAAAGATGCCGATAGATGA
Organism: Boletus austroedulis; assembly: GCA_038089435.1. Classification (NCBI taxonomy): domain Eukaryota; kingdom Fungi; phylum Basidiomycota; class Agaricomycetes; order Boletales; family Boletaceae; genus Boletus; species Boletus austroedulis. The sequence goes on along the minus strand of JBBPKX010000495.1, from coordinate 988 downwards.
CTGGATCATCAAGTTTATGAAATATGAACCCCAAACGGGAATGGATACATCGCATCCTATCTCCATCATCAAAAAGAATGTTGATCCGAAAATCATTAATCGAATCCTTATGGAGGGACCCAGACCGGCAACAGTGCTGGACTATCTGGAGAAATGCAGAGTTATTGGAACAAGGAGGCAACTCCTCTCCTTCATCCATAACGGGACAACCACTAGATGGGACCCCTTTGCCATGGACGTAGATCATATGGAGATGGAGGAGGGGCCAAAAGTAGAAGATGACGAACAGGAAGCAGCTATGATCCGAAAAGGGAAAGCCTGCATAAGCAAGAAGTTCAAGAAGACGTGAGCACGGATCAGCACATGCTTTAATTGTGGAAAGCCTGGCTACTTTGCACAAGAATGCCGACAATCGTCAACCAAGTGCCCGGATTGTTCCTGGACAAAAGGGGAACATAAACCCAATTGCATACGAGTAAAAACACGAACCAATTGAACCATGAATCAGGAACCTACCACTTCATGGAGTGACGAAGAAGATATCCCTCGCGCATGTAAAGGAATGACCATGGAGCAAGTAAAAGCGTTATTCCAGTCTATGCCCTCAGGCTCAGGAAAAGCTTGAGCAGTCTGGAAGAGCTGAGCAACCACTCTGCCGAAAGAAGCTCAGATGCACGCTGTGGGAAACCACAGTTCCTTACGTTCGCAGCCAGTCACCGAGCCCACTTCCTGGTCGTCAATGGTCGTCCTCAACCGTCGTACAAGCAGTCCATCGTGTCCCGTGTCCATCCGGTCAAGATCCATCTCTATCCGTACATATCCGTGTTTATATCCGATTATCCGTGTTATCCGTCCGTAGTCGGACTCACCGGACAGTGTTTTTACCTTGTGGTCGGTGTTTGTTCATCTCGTTTAACCTTTTATGAGTTTGTTTGGTGTCGGGGAACTCGGAGAAAGACGTTGAGATTGAGATTTATCTTGTTGTCGC
>JBBPKX010000493.1:0-15194 GCA_038089435.1 Boletus austroedulis | reverse complement strand
TGTGACTCGTTATGACTCGTTATGACTTGTGATGACTTGTGAGACTCTGTGGCTGTGCTGTGGCTGTGACCCGCAACCAAGAATGATGGAAAAATGAAATGTACACCCATCTTAGGGATTCGTTACACTGTGACCTGCAACCAAGAATGATGGAAAAATGAAAAATGTACACCCATCCTAGGGATTTGTTATAGTGGCGATGTCTGGAAGACTGGAGAAGACTGAAGTTAGACTTCACAGAAATCAGGAATATGACAGTATCCCCCTCTTAGGGCTGAGCCCTCGAGGCCCAAATAACCCCTGAGTGGAAATGTGGACCTCTGTGTGGGTATGCTTATCTGCAAGGTGGAGATCACGTGACTCTGTTGATCAACAGATCAATTTGAACTCTGAAATTTTCCCAGTATAAAGATAGCTGTGTTTCCAGCTTCTATCCTTAACCACCAATCATTATCATGTCTGATTCAATCAAAAACATCTGCAACTGGCCAGATGCTTGGCTTACTGAGTGAAAAGATGACAACAATGCATTGTGGGGCACCAAGGCCTTGGAGTGCTGGAGATGCTTGAAGGTGCACAAGGAGAAAGAGGAGTGGAAGAGGTGTGAGGCAGAGGAGGCGAAGTGCAAGGCTGAGGAGGAGATGTGTTGAAAGGCAGAGAAGGAGTGTCATCAATGAGAGGCAGAGGTGGAGGTTCATCAGAAGGTAAGTCCAGGTTTCCAGAGTTAGTGACAAGCTAACCAGTCTGTAGGTGGTGGAAATCCAGGTGCTGAAGTAATGTAAAGTGGGTTGCACTCAACCAGGAGGTCAAGTAGGAAAAAGTGGGTAGAAGGCAGGAGTGAGTGTTAAGCTCGTTCCAAGGGGTTCATGCAAGTCAAATGAGGTGAGAAGGGGTAGCTCAACTATGCCAGGCATACAAATTGAGGAGTCTGGAATGAATCCAGTTTGAATGCAGATTATCTGGTCTAGGACAAGGACTGGATATGAAAACAATGAAGGAAACAATGATGATGAGGTGGCAAAAGACTCCAGATGAGAGGGATTGAGGCAGATGAGCACAAGATGAGATTCAAAGATCTCTACACAAGATTTTATAGTCCAGGCATTCCCAGGACTCTACAATGTGGATCCTAATGCCACAATGTAACTAGAAAAGGATAATCCTAACAACCAAGTAAAATCTGTATCTCAATGTGTCTCTCCAAGATACCTGACACAAAATAAACTCATAATGGTTAAACAAAACGAATGATGACAAACTGTGAGGAAAGAAATCATGTCCAGTATGTTTGACTATGGACGGATAACACAGAAACCGGATGATAGATACAGATATGTATGGATAAAAGTGGATCTTGACTGGATGGACACAGGACATGATGGACAACTTGTACGACACTTGAGGATGACTATTGACAACTGGAAAGTGACCTGAATGACTGGTTACGACTGTAGGGAACTGTGGTTTCCCACAGTGCAACAAGGCGTTGACAAGGGCAAGGGGAAGATGCCCCCAAAGTGCCAATGATGCCAGGTCCAGGGCTATGAGTGCCATCCTGGGCCTGATAAGTTGACCTTGTGTGTGGAGTGCCAGGACACGAAGGCCAAGTGCAAGCGGCCAGGAATGGAGCGAATGGAGAAGTGGAGGAGACGTGTGGACAGTGAGGTGGGGCCATCGAGAAAGAAGAAGAAGACATTGATGCCAGAGGAGTCAGAGGAGGAGTTGGAGAAAGGTCCAAAGAGTGTTGACTGGACAGAGATTGCCCAGAATGTCCTCAAGATTGCGAAGGAAATCTGGGATGCCTTAAGGGTGCAGATGAGGTACACCAACCGCCAGAATGCTCTTCTCGAGTGTTTGGTGGAGCTCAAGATGGAGGAGATATATGGTTCTGATGAGGACGAGGATGTGGAGGAGAAGGGCGAGGAAGTGGAGGTGGATGCAGAGCTAGTGGAGCTGGCTAGTGAGGAAGTGGAGATGGGTGTGGAGGAGAATGGAGAAGGAGAAGAAGAAGCAGAGTAAAAAGGAAAGAAAACATAGTTTGTAAATAGTTGATTCTAATGTCAAGAGTTATGAGATGAACAGAAATGGAGAGAAAAGAAAAAGGAACTTAAGGTTGGAGCAGACCAGGCTTGTCCAGATACTTCTGGTGGAAGTCTGTAACAAGTTCTGTTGCATGTCCTAACTTCGTAGCGAGTAACCAAGATGTTTTGTCATCAGTTCCTTCATATCCTAACCAGTGTATCAGATACAGGAGTTGGCAGTGATGCCTTCTCTGATCAACCTTAGAGTCGAGAATCTCTTCAATCTCATATTCTGGTTTGCCATCAACCTCAACCAGAGGTGGCAGAGGTTGGACACAGTTTGGAATTATGTTCAGAGTTGAAGGTTCTAGTTGCAAAACATGGAAGATTGGGTGAATGGATTTCATTGATTCAGGGAGACAGAGAGTGAAGGAATGAGTACCAGGTTTGGCAATGATAGTAAATGGTCCCAGGTATTTTTTGGAGAGTTTCTTGGATGGTTGTGTAGACTGGAGGTATTTTGCTTTGAGCATAACTTGATCACCAACCTAGAAGTCCAGAGCTGGACTTCATTTCTTGTCCGCTGGTCCTTGATAGTGTTGTTGTGCTTCTAACATCTCTGACCAGAGAAACTCGTGGAGTTCATCCAAGTCTGTGACATAGGACTGGGCTGCAGAAGAAGACAGGTTTAGCTCAGAAGAGACGGAAAAGTTTGGATGGTAGCCCTTATTAGTGAAAAAGGGTGATACTCCAGTGGTAGCACTAGGAGTGTTGTTGTATGCAAACTCCACGAGAGGCAGGAGTTCAGACCAGTTATCCTGTTGGTAGTTGCAGTATATCCAGAGGTATTGCTCTAAGGTCTGATTGGCACGTTCCATTTGACCATCCCCCTCTGGATGATATCTGGAGGTGAAGTGGAGGTGCATGTCAAGAGCTTTACCTAGTGACTGGAAAAAGTGCGATACAAATTCGGAGCCCCTGTTGGAGGTGACATGGGAAGAAACTCTGTGCTTGGAGAAAACATGAATCAGAAATAACTTGGCAAGTTGGGTGGAGGTAATTGTGTTGTAAGTTGGAATGAATATGGACTGTTTCAACAGTCTGTCAATGACCACAAGGATGGCTGTAAAGCCTTCTGAAGGGGGGAGCTGTTCAATGAAGTCCATGGAGATGGAATTCCATGGTTTCTCTGGGACCGGGAGTTGTTTCAGGAGTCCATATAGATGATGATGAGGAGTCTTTGAGCAAGCACAGGCTGTACATGAACCCACATAGTTCTTTACAAAAGTCCTAATGTTGGGCCAAGTGTATTCATGATGAATGAGTTCCAATGTCCAGTTTTGACTGAAGTGTCTGGCAGTCAGATGGTTGTGGAATGTCCAGAGAATATGGAGACGGAGGTTGTTAGATTCTGGGACGTAGATACAATTGTCCCATAGAAGGAATCCTTCAGAATTGATAGTCCATCATGGGTTGGATGGCTTAGACAGAAACAGGGGAGACATGACAGGATTGTTGGGGAGGGCAGACAAGATGTCTGAATGGAGTTGCTCGATGTCGACCAATGCTGAGGCCCAGAGTAATGGAACTTCAAGGTATGTAGCCCAGAGGGATGACACAAGCTGTTCCAGAGTAAAAATTGGCCTAAAATTGTCAGGGTTGACATAAGCATAGTCCTTATCCCCCTCTTTGGGGTAGATGTCCCAATGTCTAGTCAATGTGTCTGGCTTCACTCCAAGCTTACCAGGCTGGTACTGGACTACCATGTTGAACTGATTAAGGTACTCAGACCACTGGGCTTGGCATCGCGTCAGGAGCTTGAAAGTGGAGAAGTATTCAAGATTCTTGTGATCCATAACAACATCTATGGGGAGTTCAGAGCCTTCCAAGTAATGTTGCCATGATCTAAATGCCTCATAAATGGCCAGTAACTCCTTGTCATGGGTGTTGTAGTTTAATTCAGCTCTGAATAAGGTCCAGGAGAAGAATGCAATGGGGTGGAGTTCATTGTCGAATGGAGTTGTGACAGAAAGAATACCAGCAATGGTGTAGTTGGAGGCGTTGGTTTCAATGGTGATGGGAATGTCCGGAATCCAGTGCATGAGCACTGGAGTGGATATGAATGTGTCCTTGAGGTATTGGAAGGATCTTTGGCAGGCATCAGAGAAATTCCAAGGGACCCCCTTGCAGGTAAGACAAGTAAGTGGAATCATGATGTTGGAGTAACCTTGAATAAAGCAACAGTAAAAGTTTGCAAACCCAAGAAAGGACTGGATGTCCTTGACTTTCCTGGGTTTGGGCCAATCCATGATTGCCTTGATCTTGTTGAAGGCCATGGAAAGACTGGAGGGAGAAAGAACATATCCTAGATATTCGACTGTGTTGGAGTGGAATTCACATTTCTCCGGCTTGGCATACAAGCTGTTAGCACAGAGATGCCAGAGTACTTCACGGACGTGTTTATGGTACGATTCCTTGTCATGGGAGTATATTAGGATATTGTTGAGGTAGACCACAATGCAGACATCAAGCATGTCTGTGAAGATACTGTTGACAAACCACTGGAAGGCTGCTGGAGCATTTGTAAGTCCAAACAGCATCACCAACCACTCAAAAGATCTGTAATGAGTCCAGAATGCAGTTTTCCACTTATCTCCCTCTGCAATATGGACCAAATGGTATGCATGATGGAGATCAATTTTCATGTAGACCTTGGCTCTGGAGGGAGCATTGAGGAGGTCAGAGGTATGAGGAAGGGGGTAGTGGTCTTTATGTGTGATCTTGTTCAAACCTCAGAAATCAATGCAGAGTCAGAGGGAGCTGTCCTTCTTTCAGATGAACAACACCAGAACCACATGCAGAGACATGGAGTGATGAATGAATCTGATGTTGAGGTGTTCATCAAGAAAGTCATGAAGGGCTTGTTGTTCAGTTGAGGAAACAGAATAGATTTTTCTGACTGGAGGTTCTGCATCTTCTTCCAAATCAATCTTCAAGTTGTAGGGCCAATGTGGAGCTAATGTGTCAGCCTTCTTCTTGCTCAAGACATCTGCAAAATCATGGTATTCCAGAGGAACACCAGAGAGGTCAATCTTCTTGTCAGAAGACGACACAGCAGAGGTGGAGGTGGAGCAAGCAGAGATTTCTTCAGTAGATCAAAGGAAAAGAGAGAACTGGACTGAGCCCTCCATCTTGCAGGTGCAATGAAATGCAGCTGCATTGATGAAAGAGATGTGGGGGACAGGGAGTCCTGGAGCTTTTTGTGACAACCTGGCTTCCTTAGGCTATTCTATACTCTGGGGGTTCCCTAGTTAAAGGGCTTGGAGGAGGTACGCTTCAAGTGACTGAGAAAGGAGCTAAGGGGCTGGGAGAAAGGCAGGGAAAATACAGGTGAATTAAGATGGGGACTGTGCTACTGACAGGCCTTTATATACTCTACACTACAAGGCAGTGCTTGGTCCATGCTACTGAGGCTATCCTGAGCTACTATAGCTATTGGTACATGAGGCAGAAAGGGCTGTGAAGCATCCATATTGCTATAGGATAAGATATGACAGTGCCTCCTCTATGAGGCTGTTCTAGGATCAACATGATGTAACTGCAAGGCAAATCCTGTACCTGGCTGTGCTATCCTGTGCATCCTGTGCAATCCTGTGTGCAGTGCCTGCTGCATGAGGCATGTGAGTCAGAGTGACCAAGAGTGACTCCTACTGACTCTGATATGACTCGGTATGACTCGTTGTGACTTGATCGAGGTCATGACTCATTATGACTTGATGTGACTTGTTATGACTTGTGATGACTTGTGATGACTTGTGAGATCCTGTGGCTATGCTGTGGCTATGACCCGCAACCAAGAATGATGGAAAAATGAAATGTACACCCAAATGTACACCCATCTTAGGGATTCGTTACACTTTTGGCAAATCTGGAGTGCTCGAAGAGTGTTGATGAGTGACAGAGTTGCCTTGGAAGGCACAGAGGTTGATATCAGGGTTGGCATCCTGTCTGCAGGAGTTTGGAAAGTAATGCTGCTCTGAGAACAAGGCTGCATTGAGGATCCAATGAGGTTACATAAAATACATCAGAGGTAGAGATGCTGGAAGCAAAGGAGATGGTTAGATCTATAGCAGAGTTAATAATGGAAGCAGAAGAACTGTCAAACAAGCATAGACTGATCGGAGGGACAGAGTACATAGAAAGGTTATGTTTATTTACAAAAGAAGCATCTATGAAACAATGAGTAGAGCTGGAATCAATGAGAACTGGTACATCAGAGATATTATGTACAGGCAATGATATTAGTGGGTGAAGAGAATTGGGATCAGAAAAAGTGGATGCATTGAGATGTAACTCCTTGAGAGCACAGTCAGGTTCAACATGACTTCCAGCCTGTGCAGATGCTCAAGAGTTGTGCTCTATTTTTTCACCTCCAAGGAAGCAGAGGTTGAAGCTGGCATGTCCAGAGTCATTGATGCAGTTTGAGCCTTCTGTAACGTTTCCTCAATTTCCTATCTATTTTCCGATACTTAACAGGCACTTATTTAGTTCTCTTTCTATTTTCTTTTGTACTCACCTCTTAGCTAAGGGGTTAGCAGGCTCGCACTCGACAATGGATCTAGAGCAGTCCAGGTCAAGGCAGCATGGCTCAAGGCTATGCAGACCCTTGATGTCATTACCCCGGAATGTGTCGTAAAGGCTAGGCATGGCTATGTGCTGCCAGCGCACGCCCATCCATAATTAGCCCCTATGACTCGGACTGACTTGAAGCGACTCTGAATGACTTGTCCCCTTGTCCTAGTTGGTGCACCTCTGCCCCGGTGCTTTGCCTCATGTACCAGTAGCATAAATCTCGTAGTATAGCCTTGCTAGCACGGACCAGGCACAGCCTTGTACAGTAGAGTATAAATACCAGGATCGAAGTGAGACAAGATCCCCAGTCTTGTTCTCCTTCGATATTTCCCTCTCACACTTACCCACTCGAATGCCCCTCTCAAACGTCCAGCTCTTAAGTGAGTTAGGTCATTTCATTAGAACAAGACTGACCTTTACCCGCCAGATTAGCTACCTGCTGGAAGCATACCAAGTCGACTAAAGGAACCCAGGGTTAACCAGTAGGGACCTCACTCGCATTCATCTAGAGTACTGAACATAGGTCAAGTGTTGTACTACTGCATAGAAGATTTACTTGAATACTCCCTCGCTGGAACAAGAGGATTCCCTGACCCAGTAGCAAGGGCTGGACCGTCTACCGTAACACTCGAAGACCTCGTACCGGATTGGCCAGTGGAGTTAAAGGTTGAAGACAAAGAGGATCTACAGGTAAAGGAACAGCATTCTGCCTTATCCATAGGGGAATCGCATCAGGAGCTCATGAAGCCCATTACAGCTACTCTACTCGGAATCAGAACTGGAGGAAAGAGAAGTAGCTGAAAGGAGATCAGAAGAGTTGGAAGCATTATCCGACTATTGTACTAGTCTAGACGAAGGTTTAAGGACCACCAGGGAAAGAAGCACCCTAGGCCCGGACGACGTGCCGTCCACATTAGTCGAGAATGAAGAAGATCTATACAGGGATATCGTAGTCCCATTCCAGCACGAAGAAGGCACACCGCCTTACCGCCCCTCTATCCCTGACTGCCCAGCCCCGCTCCTCGCAGAACCAGTAGACTGGTCTCACATAATCAGGGACAGACGTCATGGATCGACAACTGAGGCAAGTGGACTTAGACGTGCGACTAGAAAGAGGTTACAACAGGAGATTAATGATCTTATTCAGGAGGGGATACACCTTGCTGAGGAGAGAGACCAGAACGCCGCCAGAGCAGCTGAACTCAGAGAATGAGTTCACGCGGCATGTGCAAACATCCAGGAGCGAGTTCGAATTAGAGAGAGAGCTTCTACACCCCATCCTCCTCATCCTGCTCCTTATCCCCATTGGTTTCACCCTCACGAGCCTCTTGCTCATGATATCATTACTCCTCTCCGACCCCGCTCGACACTTAGGCAACCTTGTCGTTATTGTCTATATTAGGCTACTATACATGGAATATCAAATAGTAGAAGAGCCTATTCCAATCCAAATCCCACCGAGAGAAGAGCACATAATTGAAGAAGCGCCTCCGCACCTGATTGAAGGAACTCAGGAATGAGTTGCAGAAGTAGTAAGGGAAGAACCCGAAGATTCAGACTCCGAAAGAATTGAGTCTATGCCCAGATACACCATTGGACAGAGCCCCACAGAAAGAAGGAGAGCTTTTCATCATCGTTACATCCTCGCTAGAGAAAGAACATTAGCTGCTAGGGCCACAAGGAGAACTCAGGAAGCAGCTAAAAGAATGCTTAACCACCTACAGGAATTGGATGATCAGATCTCGGAACAGACTCTGTATATCCTGAGACCCATCAGACACGCCACCCCATTCCCCATAGACAGCGATGAGTCATCCCTTTGATCGCCAGGCTTTCGTAGCCAATCTCCAAGCGATACAGATCAATGCCACATTAGCTAATGACCTCCTTAATCTATTCAACCATCTTACGGAAAGACATGACGATGCGCAAGCTATGCTCAACCTTAGCACTACTACTATGAGGAGGCAGGCAGCGACCATCGCAGCATTAGAAAATCAGATTAACCAAGCAACTACTCAAATCACCGCCCTACAGGCATTATCAGCAGCGAATCCCACCACAGCGCTGAAGCTTAGCAAAGCCTTTGTAGATCCCGGATCCTATAACGGATCACGATCGAAGTTTGAGGAATGGTGGATGAAGATTCAATCGTGGTTACATGAAAACGCCACAGTGTTCCCACCGGCAAGCCAGAAGGCCATAATTGCAGTCCTATCTCGGTTAGAAGGACAAAAGGCTGGAGGCTTCACCTGAACAAAGTTAGATCTCATCTCACAGGGAGGAACCTACATGTGGGCCACCCTAGTAACGGAGATCGAAGCCCTCTTTAGATCGGTGAATCAACAAGAATGGGCTAGAGTGAAATTGCAATCACTAAAACAGGGAAAGATGCCGATAGATGACTGGATCATCAAATTCATGGAATATGAACCCCAAACGGGAATGGATACATCGCATCTTATCTCCATCATTGAAAAGAATGTCGATCAAAAGATCATTAATTGCATCCTCATGGAAGGACCCAGACCGGCAACAGTACTGGATTACCTGGAGAAGTGTAGAGTTATTGGAACAAGGAGGCAACTCCTTTCTTTCATCCATAACGGGACAACTGCTAGATGGGATCCCTTTGCCATGGACATAGATCGCATAGAGATAGAAGAGGAAGAACCGGAACTCGAGGATGACGAACAAGAGGCCACTATGATCCAAAAAGGGAAAGCCCATGTAAGCAAAAAGTACAAGAAAATATGAGCACGGATCAGCACTTGTTTTAACTGCGGAAAGCCTGGTCATTTTGCGAAAGATTGTCGACAAGGATTGATCAAATGCCTGGATTGTTCCTGGACGAAAGGAGAGCACAAGCCCAACTGCGTACAAGTAAAAGCGTGATCCACCAGAACAATGAACATGCAATCCGCGTCATTGTGGAGTGATGAAGAAGATATTCCTCGCACATGCAAAGGAATGATGATGGAACAGGTGAAAGCATTGTTCCAATCCATGCCCTCGAGCTCAGGAAAAGCTTGAGCAGTCTGGAGGGACTGAGCGACCACTCTGCCAAAAGAAGCTCAGACGCACGTGCTATGTCATTAATCACAGATGGATATAAATCTATGCCAGCCATTATCAGAGAAAAACCCTGCAGCCTACGGCCTATGGATATAGACATGCGACATCTAGCTGCTATTGCAGCCGAAATGAAGGAGGAACCAATAAAGAAAAGGGAGATTGAGTTACCAATCACGATCTATACTGAAAATGGAAAAGAAGCCCCGGTTAAGGCCCTGCTAGACTCAGGGTCACATGTGACATTCATAGATCAGAACTGGGCTGAAGAAAACGATATACCGCTGAAGCCGCTACCACACCCGATCATCCTCTACAACGCTGACGGCACTCGGAATAGCACCAGAATGTTAAAGTACTATGCTCGCGTCGTAATGGAGTATAATGGACATCAAGAGGAGATGAAGGCTGAGATCGCCAACCTTGGAAAGAATAAAGTAATCCTTGGATTTACGTGGCTAAAGCATCACAACCCGGAAATAGATTGGGAGAAGCAGATGGTGCGGATGACGAGATGCCCGACCGAATGCAGGACCCCATTCCTATATCATCTTAATCAAATCGAGAGAGCCGATGCGCAAACCCTTGCGGAGATGCGCAAAGGGCAGCAAGTTGACAAAAAGCTTGCGGAACTAATGGATAAAAACAAAACACCAGAAGAACTCGTCCCGAAGGAGTACCATAAGTACCTCCACGTATTCTCTAAAAAGGAATCGGAACGGATGCCGATCAGAAAGCCATGAGATCACACCATAGACCTGAAACCGGACTTTGTGCCAAAGAAAGGAAGGTTAATACCCTTTGATCCCATACAGCAGAAAGAGGTCAGCGATTTCATAGAAGACCAACTCTCGAAAGGGTATATTTGACCTTCTAAATCGCCCCAGACCTCACCCGTGTTCTTCGTGTCGAAGAAGGACGGAAGAAAGCGAATGGTACAGGATTACCACTATCTAAACAAATTCATGATTAAAAATAACTATCCCCTGCCGCTCATATCCCAACTCATCGATAAATTAGCCAGAGCAAAACTCTTTACAAAGATGGATCTCTGATGGGGATACAATAATGTATGAATCAAAGAAGGAGACGAATGGAAAGCCGCCTTCGTCTATCACAGAGGATCATTCAAACCTCTAGTGATGTATTTTGGACTATGCAACTCCCCTGCAACCTTTCAAACAATGATGAATGAGTTGTTTGCGGACATGGAGGACATATGTGTCATCTATATCAATGACATCATGATCTTTACCAAAACAGATAACCAAAAGGAGCACAATCGAATCATACTCAAAGTACTCACACAACTCGCCGAAAATGACTTATTTATAAAACCGGAAAAATGCTACTTCCGAGTAAAGCAAGTGGAGTTCCTAGGAATGATTGTAACCTCTGAAGGAATTCAAATGGATGAAGAAAAGGTTAAAGCCATCAGGGAATGGCTGACGCCTACCAAAGTAAGGAACGTACAAAGCTTCCTTGGATTAGCCAACTTCTACTGAAGGTTCATAGAAGGGTACGTGCAGATCGCACGACCGCTTAATGACCTGACGAAGAAGGATATCATGTTTGACTGGACGGAGCGCCAACAGAAGGCCTTCGACGATCTAAAAGAAAGATTCACCACTGCCCCTATTCTTGCATATCCTGATATAGATAAACGATTCTGCCTCGAAACGGACACATCGGATTTCGCAACTGGAGCAGTATTATCCATAGAAAAGGAAGGAAAGTGGCATCCCGTCACTTACTCCTCACACTCCATGACGCCCGAAGAACGAAACTATCCTATTGCCGACAAAGAAATGCTCTCAGTTATATGAAGTCTAGAGCAATGGTGTCACTATTTAGAAGGAGCACGAGAAGAGTTCAAGATCTGGAATGACCACGCAAACCTTCAATGGTTTATGAAGAGGCAGGACCTCAATAGGAGACAAGCCAGATGGGCCCAATACCTATCTTGCTTCCACTTCAAGTGGGTCCATAAAGTGGGAACTCAAATGGAAAAACCCAACGCCCTCTCTAGAAGGAAGGATCACTCGGATGGAAAAGAAGAAGATAACAAAGGAGTAACCGTAATCCCTCAAGAAAAGATTCGCACAGTCCAGCTAAGGACGGACGACGATGAGATAGTCCAGCGGATCAAAAACCTCGTACATAGATTAAAAGAAACCGAAGTGCAGAACCTAGAAAAGCAGTATGAAGTCCATATGGAGCAAGAGGATTTGCTAGTGGACAAAAATGGAAAGATCTTCATACCAGATGACGAAGAACTCCAAATGGAGATATTGCATCTACATCACGATATGCCTGTAGCCAGACATCCAGGAGGAGAAAAGACGATAGAGTTAATACGTCGCAGCTACACATGGCCAGGAATGACGACGAAGATAAAAGACTATGTTGCCAGGTGCGACCTGTGCACACAACATAAAGGAGCTAATGCCCCACCAGCCGGAAAGCTATTACCGCTCCCTATACTGGAAAGACCATGGGAAGACATCTCCGCCGACTTCATAATGGATCTGCCAACAAGCCAAGGGCTAGATGCCATCTTGGTAGTCGTAGATCGATTCTCAAAAGAAGTAGAGTTCATCCCATGTAAGAAAACCACCATGGCACTACAAACAGCTCGCCTCTATCTAGATTATGTCTGGAAGGCGCATGGTCTACCTTGGACCATAACATTGGACCGTGGACCGCAGTTCGCATTACAGGTGATGACGGACCTATGTCGGAGATTAGAGATAAAGCCGAAGCTATCCACTGCCTTTCATCTCCAAATGGATGGACAGACGGAACAGATCAATCGGGATCTCCAACAATTCCTCTGACTCTTCTGCTTCTTGCAGCAGTCAAAGTGGACAGAATGGCTAGCCATCGCACAGTTCTCATATAATAGTAAAAGCCAAGCGTCGACAGGAACGTCGCTCTTCAGCATCACACATACCTATCAATCTTGGATGGGCTTTGAACAGTGTACAACGAAGGCACCTGCAGCTGAAGAATTATCGGATCATATAAAAAAAGTTTGGGAACAGACCCAGGAGAACCTAGCGAAGGCTCAGTGCCATATGAAGGAGCAAGCAGATCATCATAGATCGGATACCCCATCTTACCAGATCGGAGATCAGGTTTGGTTAGCTACAGAAAACTTAAAGTTGACCAGAGCATCAAAGAAGCTCATGGAACGATGGATTGGACCTTATACTATAATCCACTTGGCCAGACCCAACATGGTAGAACTATGCCTACCCCGCTCAATGAGGATCCACTCTACAGTCAACGTATCCTGTATTAAACCCTACAAAGAACAACTACCCAGACAAATGGTGACTGAACCCGGACCGGTACTGGTGACCGAGGAACAGGAGAATGAATGGGAAGTCGAGAAAGTAGTGAATAGTAGATGGGTTAGAAACCGCCTCCAGTTCCTGGTGCATTGGAAGGGCTACCTGGAAGAGGAACGAACTTGGGAGCCGGTGAAGAAATATAAAAAGGGTTGCACTCGACCAGGAGGTCAAGTAGGAAAAAGTGGGTAGAAGGCAGGAGCGAGTGTAAAGCTCGTCCCAAGGGGTTCACACAGGTCAAATGAGGTGAGAAGGGGTAGCTCAACTATGCCAGGCATACGAATCAAGGAGTCCAGAAGGAATCCGGTTTGAATGCGGTATATCCAGTCTAGGACGAGGACTGGATGCGACGATGACGACAAAAATGATGATGATGAGGTGGCGAGAGACTTGAGATGTGGGTGATCAAGGCGGACGAGCACAAGATCCGATTCAGAGATCCCTACACAAGATTTTATAGTCCGGGCATTCCCAGGACTTCTACAATGCGGATCCTAACACCACAATATGACTAGAAAAGGTTAACCTATCAACAACTCGAAATCTTCATCTATTTGTTGTTCTCTGAGATCCCCAACGCCAAACAAACTCATAAAAGGTTAAACAGAATGAATAAACACTGACCACAAGGTAAAAACGCTGTCCGGTGAGTCCAACCATGGATGGATAACACAGATGACCGGATGGGAACACAGATATGTACGGATAAAGGTGGACCTTGGCCGGATGGACATGGGACACGATGGACTGCTTGTATGATGCTTGAAGACGACTATTGACAGCTTGGGAGAGGCCTGGACGACTGGCTGCGAACGTAGGGAACTGTGGGTTCCCACATCTGCGGGGGACTTAGATACTGACTGTCCCCAGTCAGTCACATGACTTGGCTACTTGCGGACCTTGAATCGCGATGCGTCCACATTTCGCTAAGTCACGTCTACATCTCTCCCTCACTTCAACTCTCTCTCTCCCTTTCCATAGCCATGTCGTCTTTTACCGACATCCTCACGTTTACCCAACCGCTGGCAGAGGACGACCCAAAAACGATCATGCGAAACAAGCTGGCGGATGCCAGCAAGAAGGTCCTTGTAGTTGTGAAGGTTGTACCAGACGATAAGGAGTCGTTGGAGGAAGAGCAGGAAGCATGGATCAAGGAATGAAATGGTGCCTTGGTGCATAACTAACTAGTTGTGCCTCGTTCATCACTAATTTGGCCCCAAGAACGAACTACTCACGTGACTCCGGGAGGCACGCGAGCTTGGACTCGAACCGCGAGTCAAGGGGCGTGTGGCCAAAACGATGGAGCAGACGAACCCGCTAGTCAAGAAGTGGGTGGCTGACACCAAGTTTTGTTGTGAGCAAGCAGAGGAATGCAAACACGAGGAGCGAGAACGCGAAGAACAAGAACATGTGGAGCACGAGCGGGTCGAACGAGAATGGATTGAATGGGAGGATGAAGAATGGATTGAGCGAGAGCAGGCGGAACGTGGGACGGCAGAGCGTGACGACGAGGAGCCTGTTGGCATGACAGACCCGGCAACTGAAGAAGGCGGCGCAGTGTCCAACGATGCCCCAGCTGTCGCTCCAACAACCGCAACAGCGACATCCAGCGACGACTCTGGTCTGTGAAAGCTGACCATATTCATCCAAATACTGGCCAGGGCGAAGGTGAGTATGAGCAATGTAATGTGTATGGCGACTAATGATCCATAGCATGGGCGTGCGATCGAAGACGACGAGGACGAGTGCAACGAAGAACAGACCCATCTGACTAAGAAGGCTGCATCCAGTCCTCGCGTGGTGATGCACAAGGTACTGTGCGGTGCGTGCATGGGTCGCACTGAGCCATGCCGAGGCCAAGAAAACCGGACGTGCAACTGATGCACAAAGTTGAAGGCTAAGTGCAGCAAATCAATGGGTTGATCACGAGGCACAAAGGTCGAGGATGCTAGGGCGACGGATAAGAAAGGAAAAGGGAAGGTGCCAGGTATGTGGTCAAGTGATCGCTCTTGTGATGTTCTCATCTGCCAGCAGCTCGTCCAGTCTGCACACATCGCGATACGATCATCCTGGACAATTCGGATGAAGAAGAAGAAGAGGACGTGGCACCAAAGAG
>JBBPKX010000492.1:0-10311 GCA_038089435.1 Boletus austroedulis | reverse complement strand
GGCTCAAAATGTATTCCAATGTCTGACATCTGCAATAAAGGCCCCTATACCAGCCATCAAAACCAAACAGCAGACAGACAAATCAAGAGAGCAGTGTACATTGAGGGAAAGATATGGAAAATGTGGCTTGCTATCCAACTTCTGCTCAAAAATCATAATAAAGTGTGGGATGATCATGTTTCTAGCTTCCTCTATTGAGTTCATTTGGATACCAGACTCTTCAAACCCTGACCAATTCTTCACTCTAAGGAAGATATCCTGATAATCTTCTAGCTCATTGTTGCCATGGGATATTGCCCTCCCAGTACATGCATTAGACATTTTGAGCCAGAAAAGGGATGTAAGAAACACTCACAAAGGGTCAAGCTGTCAATAACAATACACAAAGGATCAAGAACAGGCACATCCAGAAAGTTGGGTACTAAGGGGCCCTCTTTGAGTCATTCACCATCACCAGTCTTATTAAGATACTCTCAGAGTTCACTCTCATCTCCCAATATCTTATATAGGTGTATCAGGTGATCAGCTACATTCCTCAGTCCAGGTTGTGCATCCTTGATGTGGGGCATAAGGGCATTGATGCCTTCACCTGCATGGATTAAAATTTCAAAACTGTCATTGAGATCAACTCCTGGCAACCAACAGACAATCATTGATGGCACATCTGGAGAAGAGGAATCAATTGTCGAGGCCAGCTTAGATCACTTGTGCCACATACCCACTATGACATGAATCTCATACATGGGTGGCTGTTCCAGGAAAACTTCTGATAACTTTTGCATTCCCTCCAAGAACTTGCCATGCACTGAGAGGTCGAATGTGCAGAGATTGTCCTCAAAGGGTGAAGGTATGGGATCATTGGGCTTGTAAAGAGCAAGAGTATCTGCATCCATGCCATGAAAAGCCACTGACCTCTTGTTCTTGATGGCCTTTTGAAGGTCGGAGATGGTCCCCATCTTTGAAATAGTCACAAGGGAGACTTCTCTAGGTGTTTGAGAACAGATCCAATAAGTGAGTGTCAGCACATCCATGGTGGCAACAACAATAGGATGGGCAAAGCCCATAGCACATGAAGGTTACAGGTTACATAAGCCAAAATTCCTAGCTACAGTCCTCAGGCCCCAGATGTGTACATCACATATGTACGTACTACTGACCTCTCCTTAGCTACATGACGACAGTCATTGGCACACAGAGAGGCGACTTTAAATTCAACGCTTCTCTGAACCAACTGGAACCTCTGACCGGTGCGCGAGAAGTAGCACGCATGTGCCACGTTGCGAGTTCTGTTTGTTTGTAATCTATACACGCATGTAGATTCTGACCAGGAATATCCATCCTTGTGTGCTTGGAGAAGACATTGAGTTAGAGCAGGCTGCGCTACCGCGGGCGCAGAGCATGGTCTGGATGTATCAGGGACAGGGTTGCTGAGCGATTGGCTGTTCCTTCACAGGAGATCCTACAACAACCTGCCACTGCCGCGCCACCGCCCCGCAAGAGTGCACAAACCTTATGGAAAGTAAGGGGGAGAAGTGCCATCGAGAAACGTGTTCGCGCCGCGCTGGGTCTGGTGCCTTTTTTTTGCTCTTTTGGTCATGTTCCAGGCAGACGGGTGTTGTGGTCAAGACAAAGCAAGTCATCCCAGTCACCGAGTACGTTGTACCCATTTAAGCACCGAAAGCCACACCCATCGTGGAGGGGCTCGCAGATTGTTTGAAGAGCGTGAACTACTAGATGACGGCGACAATGGTTGTGCAAAGGCCGGTGGTAGAGATGTCAGTCTTTGTATAGTTACACACCTGGGTCCATGCTTGGCAATCGGAGATTGCATACCATCCATGTTGTCAATTACTCTGTTCTGTACCGTGCATCAGCAAGGGCTGGACGATCGCAACATGTTGAATGCACGCTCTTGCCTTGCCCTGGCCGCCTCATAGACAGGCAGGTCGCCGGACTATTCTCACAAAGTAAGCATTTATTATGATCAAGAAAACGAACATGCTGTATGTGTTTGTTCATGCTTCCACTTGAGCGATCATGGTACGAGTGCCTCGACCAGAACCACCAACAAAACATGACAGACAGCAAACGGGGCAATAGTCTTGTGAAAGGGGTATCTATACGAATGGGGTCTTCAGCTACACAATAAAGTTAACTGATCGAATGCAAAAATCTCGCCTTCACTATCTCCTGCCCAACCCACTCGTATCCCATGCAATCTTCCGCTGCACGAACGGGATATTCCCAGCCACCCACAACATCCAAGCGCGCGCCGTTTCAGAGTCGACTGGGAACCACCAAAACATCCTCTTTCGGTACTTCATGCCCTCAACCGCCAGAATACGTCTCGTGAATGCGATCACTTCCAGTGCACGCGCATGTCGTGTCGTCGCAAACGTGTGCAAGATTGCGTCCGCGTTGGAGAGTGGCTCAGTCTCGGTAGTGCGGACATGGTTTGCCACCGCTTCCCCGAGGAAGATGCCGTCGCGCATGCCAAGGTTCATGCCCTGCCCACCGGCAGGGGGATGAATGTGTGCAGCATCACCGACGAGTAGGACAGCACCACCTTGCGTTGGCTGTCCGCCGAGACGAGTGAACATCCTGTCCGCGATGGAGGCACGGTTACGGAAGCGTGACGACCAGATGATGTCTTGGATATACACTGGCCTGTTGGGGTTGAGAGCAGGGTCTGACGAGAGGGCGTACGGTCCAAATCTGTTGATGAGACCCTGGAGGTAGTCCTTGGAGGGTGTATGGGGGATGTCACCATCCTCCACGGGTACACCGCACCCGATACGGTAAATTCGTTTGGAGATGGGGTCCTGGCCGTCGGTTGCTAGACATCCGTTGAAGGAGGATGGTAAGGGGAAGAAGAAGAAGAAACCATCAGGGGACAATGTGAACCCTGGTGGAACGTCGTCTGTGTCTGGGGTGTCGAACGTAACGTCGGTAAGAACCATCTGGGCTAGGTTGACCTCTGCCTCGCCCTTGACGGGCGTTGGATCGGCGAAGCCTATCCCGGCCATGCTACGGACCTAGGTATCATGAGGCTAGGTCTGAATACGAACGTCAAGAACAGCTTACTACAGAGCGCGCGCCATCTGCGCCGATCACATATTGTGTCGTGATGACTTTGCCATCTTCAAAAGTGACGTTACTAGACTGTGGTTTCTCCGCATTGTGGCTCAGCCCGACGACTTTCAATGGTCGATGGATTGTAACACCGAAACTGGCGAGCTTCTTTTCGAGCGTTCGTTCTATAACGCTCTGGGGGATGATGAGAGTATATGGGTGCCGGGTGTATGGCCTGAGACTCTCGAAACGGGAGGTCATGAGCGTTTTCGAACGTGTTCCAACACTGAAACCAGTATGTGTGATGCCCCGTGACATTATTTCATCCCCACAACCGATCGTGTCCAGTGCCTACGTGCTAGTTGGGCTGACTTGGACGCGAGAATATGAACCAAAGACGAACATACCTCTAGGGTAGCGGCATGGAGTACGATGGCTCGCGAGCTATTTTGCCCTTGAGATAGGGCATCGACAATGAGGAAATCATGAAAGTCGTGATGGAGGAGGGAGAGCGCAGTAGCAAGTCCGGCTGGACCCGCACCAACGATGAGGACGGTCGTTGTCGAAGGAAGAGACATACTGAAGATGTAGACAGGAGACGCCGTGGAGACCCTGCGGCCTTAAATACACCCCATTGGACCAAGACATCGATGTGAAAAGGAAGCACCGCAGGGCTTGTGTCGGACTCAGACTCGGACTCGGAACGCCGTGCTGGGTGTTGGCCAACATCAGATGACGGAGTGTTTCGAATCCTTGAAGTATGATTTGGCTACTGCAGAAGCTTGGAGTCCGTCTGCCATTGGAAAGTTGGTCAGCGTCGAGCAGGAACTTTCGCACTGCGTATCCCAGCGCGCAGGACCCACCCGGGTGTACCCTGATTATAATACCCGCTCGCACTGCGGGGTGACACGGATGGCTTGTAGCACGAGTTATAGGACACGAGTCGTAGAGATCGCACCGCGGCATCATGCGGCAATCACTCACCCGTTTCATTGCCAAATGTGCTTATTGCGCTCATCGCGCTCAGCCGTGTTCACCCGCACGGGCTGAATTGCCATATGAGTCTAACTCAACTGTGAGGAGAATTGGGTTGACAAGACAAAAGGAAGTCATCCTGGTCACCGTGTTCTCGCGTTTGAAGAGCGTGAGCTACATGTGAGCCTTTTGAATTATACTATCCAAGTTTTTTTAGTACTATATGCCTACGACAGGTTCGCCGGCAACAACTTTTATTTTTTTTAGCAGGATCAGTGCAGAACTAGTGACGACAGACAGACACACGGTCCGTCGCCGTTGTACCCGACAACTTCAAGTTTGACCCCGCATGGCTCGCCTCCTTGACCATCGTCATCGTACACAACCTCGACAGCCTCGCCTCGTCCGGTTTCCTTGCCGAGTTTTTCATTCAGTCCGACGAATACACGTCATCAACCCCGTCAACCTCGTCCACGTCCTCCAAGGGTGGAAGTCGTCTGTACATCGCCGTCTCTCTCGTGCTCTCTCTCTGATGCCACGCCAGCACGACGAAAAATTACCCGAAACCCATCCGCCTTCCTTCATTTCCTCTCCTCGCTGAAGGAATTCACGCGTCAATCCGAGACACATACGCCCCCGCTGATGAGCCGACCTTCCCGACATAAAGTTCGACACTGCCAATTGCGTCCATCTCCAACGCCTCTCCTCCTCATCAAGCGTAATGGGTACGTACCTTGGCCATCGTGGTGAAAATAGGTGTATCCCGACACAAGTATGACTCAGCGGTAAGCGGTCTCTAACCACGTACTTGGTCAGTAGTAGCGACGCGAGAAAATTACCATCCTCCTTGACACAGGATGGTGCATGTCCGAGTCTCGTCGAAAATTGTGTGTAATTTAATCAGATCACCGTTCATTTCAAGTTTTTCCCATTCGAACGGTGTTGGTCTCGGGAAGCGCCGCCTTTGGCGGCTTGTAGCTTGCGCGTAGGTTGTCTATAGGATGGTGATTATGTAGGAAGCCTCTCTTTGCCATTGGGAACGTGGGTTGTGAAGTGACATAGTACGAAGCAAGGCAACAACTGTCCTAGTCCACGCAACGGATATTTCGTCTCATGCATGTCGAGGTTGTCGTTGTCTTCCTGATTGAATCCCGTTCCATCAGTGAGACACCACGGGTGGATGAAATCAGAGTGCAACGCGTTCTTAGTAGACATGATCGGCGAGAGGATGCTTCTTGAGAACATTTCCAGGATACGATGATACAACAATACAACAGTCTACTCAAATGTGAACGTTCAAAGACCTACGTGGATGAATGGAACCCATTCGTTGAACGACGCCTCGCCGCTCTCTCGAATACGCCCGATAGCTTCATGCAGCGCCCATGCAGCCTCCCGACAATCCGGCCGCTTATCATCGCGAAATAAGTGTTCGTAGACATCACTGGCAACCTCCGGCGCAAGCTTATCGCTGATCGACCACATCGTGCCGATCACGCCTCCATAACCCGCAAATAACATCCCCGCTGCAATATGGATAGCCTCGTCCGAAAGATCTTCGTCACCCATCGCCGTCTGACACGCAGAAAGAAAGGCTAGGCCACCACGGGAACGCGACAGCCCAATGATGTCAGATATCTTCAACCGGCGTTTATCAGCGAGACAAAGGCCACTGTCAGTCGGGCTCTTGGCATCTTGGATTCCATGGCATGCAAAATGGACCCAGTCCGCATCCTTCATTAGCCCGAGTACTTCCTCGACAGTGCCGACAGAGGATTCCAGGAGCGTGGTGGGTGCTAAAGGTGAATCATTAATTATCTCCTGAATCCGCACTAGCTCGGTGTGCACTCCTGGAAGTCTGGCTTGGCCATCCGTGAGCGGTTGACGCACAGCGAGCAGCCGGAAATCGTCGTTAGGTGCCACACAGGTGTCCCGTGACGGCGCGAGAATGCCAAGGGTAGGGACATATGACGAGACAACAAAGTCGAACACCTTGTGTCCAGGGTCTGAATGCTCGGCACCATAAAAACCAGCAGCATGGATAGGAAAAAATACGAATGGGCCAGTCGGACACCAGAAAATCCGTGATAGTTCTCCAGTCATCTGCTCAAAGAGGGATGAATGGGTTGCGAGGGCAGATGTCACGACAACACTCACCGAGAAAGCCAATGTATCCATGACTGGTTTCACGATGCATTTCCACAAGGGAGCCAAGAAGGACTCCCAACTCCTATTGTCCCAGAGTTTCTCACTTTTACCTGTCCTTTCAACAAGAGTGTGGCGAAGGAAGCTTTTCAAGATGCCCTGTAGTTGAATAGACCGTTGGAAAGGGAAATTGGGGAGTGGGACATGAATGACATGATCGACGTGGGGAAGAATGACGAGTGCGTCGCATCGAGTTTTGGCAGCGTTGAGCATAACGATCGGTCCGGAGTGTGCTGATGCACGGAGCTGCGAGAAATCTTTCTGAAGCAGGAATCGTTCGAAGCCGGGAAGGCGTCGGATCTCCAGGAGGAGCTTGTCCCGCTGGATTGCGAGCGTACGGTGTCTATCAACTTCTTGCTGCAATGTCCGAGTCGCATGTTGCATTACAGGGCCAGTTGATTCCCGGAAAGTGGACAAAGAGTGCTCGTGAGCGGCACCGGCATTATCAAGCGCGACAGATAGTTCCCGAAGTTGACTGGCACGATCAGGATAAGCAGCCCATAAGTCATCATGTGAACTGCGAAGTTGAAGCAGTTGCCCCCAAACAATGGAACGCCCTTGCTCGAGCCACTCAACAGCGAGTTCCGGGAATCCCAACTCCAAAGCTGCGGCGGAGGCCTCGCGCGCAATATCAGCACCTTGCCTGAGCTCTGCGTAACGGTGTGTAAGGGAGAGGCCTATCCATGCGAGGTGAGGAAGGAGGTGAAGGGCGACCGAATATGCATGGAGGAGAGAACGATGGTCTATAAGACGAGCACACGATATCCAATTCTGTGATGCACGGAATCGTACACTGGTGGGACCGATGGGAACAGAAGCAGAATGGGAGTACAGGGAAATTGCGTGCTCCAGGTCGCTTGGCTCCCCGAGGCGCTTGAAACGAGCTCTGAGAGCCGTTGCGAGGTTACTCAGCATGCTGGGTCTGCGAGGATGACCACGAGG
The DNA here is from genome assembly GCA_038089435.1 of Boletus austroedulis. Lineage (NCBI taxonomy): Eukaryota > Fungi > Basidiomycota > Agaricomycetes > Boletales > Boletaceae > Boletus > Boletus austroedulis. The sequence goes on along the minus strand of JBBPKX010000492.1, from coordinate 3,117 downwards.
GATGAGATCAATGGCGTCCTTGAATGTCGAAATGGCATGCTCAAGATCGCTTAGCTCGCTAAGACGCCGGAAACGAGCGAGGAAAGTGCCCCCAAGGTTGTTCAGCATGCTGGGCTTGTAAGGGTGATTATGAGGAGTGAGGCCAGCTGCTTCCTTGTATGCCGAAATGGCATGCTCAAGATCGCTCAGCGTCCCGAAGCACTCGAAACGGCTGATGAAGGAGTTCCCGAGACTATTTAGAACATTTGGCCTGTCAGGGTGACCATGGGCGGCAAGGCCAACGGCATCGCCAAGCGTCGAAATGGCATGCTCGAGATCGCTCGGGTTCCCGAAGCGCTCGAAACGGGCTTTGAAGGTGTTCCCGAGGTTATTCAGACCCCTCAACTTGTGAGGATGATCGGAAGAGATAAGGTCAACAGCCTGCCTGAGCGTCAAAATGGCATGTACGGCGTCGCTCGGTTCCCCAAGGTACTCGAAACGAGCTCTGAAGGAGTCCCCAAGGTTGTTTAGACAACTCCCCTTGTCAAGATGACCTTCAGGAAAGAGGTCCATGGCATCCTTGAGCGTTGAAATGGCATCCTCTATATCGCTCGGCTCCTCAAGGCGCTCAAAACGAACTTTGAGGCAGTGCCCAAGGTTATTCAACCAAATCGGCTTGTGAGGATGACCACGAGGGGTGAGATCATTGGCATCCCTTAGTGTCGAAATAGCATGTTCAAGATCACTAAGCTCTCCAAGGGACTCGAAACGAACAATCAAGGAGTTTCCCAGATTGCTTAGACAGCCCGGTCGGTCAGGGTGGCCATGGGGGGAAAGGTCAACAGCATCCCGGTATGTCAAAATGGCATCCTCCAGATAGCTCAGCTCCCCGAAACGTTGGAAATGAGAAGTCAAGGAGTTCCCAAGATTGTTCAGGGCTCTCAACTTGCCAGGGTGACCATGAGGAGCAAGATCAACAGCGTCCCTAAGTGTCGAAATGGCACGCTCAAGATCATTCAGTTCCCCTAGGTGCTGGAAACGAAAGACGAGGGCACCCCCGAGGTTGTTTAGACAACTTGGCCTGCCAGGGTGATCATGAGGGGTGAGATCAGTGACAATCCCGAATGTCGAAATGGCATCCTCGAGATCATTCAAACCCCCTAGATGTCGGAAACGAGTGAACAGGGAACTCCCGAGACTGTTCAAACGACCCGGTTTATCGGGGTGATCACGGGGGGTAAGGTCAGCAGCATTCTTGAGTATCGAAATAGCATGCTGGAGATCACTCTGCTCCCCGAGACGCTCGAAACGTGTGATGAGGGTGTTCCCAAGGCTGTTCAGATACTTCGGCTTGTTAGGGTGACCATCAGAGGTGAGGTCATTAGCATTCCCGAGTATCGAAATAGCATCTTCGAGATCATTGAGCTCCCCAAGGCGCTCGAAACGAGTTGTGAAGGTGTTCCCAAGGCTGTTCAGCATGACGGGTTTAAGAGGATGACCACGAGGAATGAGGTCAACGGCGTCCCTGAATGCTGATCTGGCATGCTCAAGATCGCTTAGCTCCCCGAGACGCTCGAAACGAGCGGTGAAGGCGTTCCCGAGGTTGTGTAGACGACTCGGCTTGTCTGGGTGACCGGGAGGGATGGTGTCATTGGCATTCCTGAGCGTCAAGATGGCATGCTCAAGATCACTTAGCTGCCCGAGCCGCTCGAAACGAGTAACGAAGGAATTTCCGAGGTTGTTCAGCATGCTGGACCTGAGAGGGTGACCGTGAGGGGTGAGGTTGACAGCATCCCTGAGTGTCGAAATAGCGTGCTCGAGATCACTCTGCTCTCGGAGCTGCTCGAAACGAGTCATGAAGGAGTTCCCGAGATTATTCAGCACGCCGGGCATCAAAAGATGACCATGGGGGATGATGTCAACAGCATCCCGTAGTGTCGAAATGGATTGCTCAAGATCATTCAAATCCCCAAGACGCTCGAAACGGAAGGTGAAGCAGGTCCCAAGATTGTTCAGACCCATCCACTTATTAGGGTGATCATATGGAGTGAGGTCGACAGCACTTCTGGATATTGACAAAGCATCCTCGAGATCGTTTAGCTTTCCGTGTCGCTGGAAACGAATGATGAGGGATTTCCCGAGGCTGTTTAGCATGAGGGGCTTGAGAGGGTGACCGTGAGGAGTGAGGTCAACAGCGTCCCTGAGTGTCGAAATGGCATGCTCGAGATCACTGAGCTCCCCGAGGCGCTCGAAACGAATGACGAAGGAATTTCCAAGGTTGTTCAGGCAACCCGGCATGTCGGGGTGACCATGGGGGGTGAGGTTAACAACATTGCTGAGTGTGGAAATGGCGTTCTCGAGATCACCCGACTCCCCAACGTGCTCAAAGCGACGCATCAGCGCTGTGCCGAGGTTCCCTAGTGCTACACGGTACCCGTCATCCCAACTCGGGACAGAGTCGACCACGATTTGTAAGAGAGTGATCGCTCGCTGAAGGTCGGCGAGATCACCGTTTCGTTCAAACCGCTCCAGCAGCAGGTTGCTAGAAATCCATGGGTCTTCGTCTATCACATGTGCACTGGAATGCGAGCCTGCTAACCATTGACCACCTGCGAGGCCACCAGCAGAATATAATTGCAACATGAAAGACACAGTTCGGCTTTCAAGACTGTCAGCCGAAGTGAGCTCCATTGCCTCATGCAGTAATGCCTCAACCCGTGCTCCGTCAAATTCATCTTTCCGTCCCCTGAATCGCGTCAAGTGTACCGCAGCCAGTTGAATCAACGTGGATGGGCGGTCAGCGTGACCAACAGGACGAGCAGCAAGTACTCCGTTGTACAAGCTGAGGGGGATATCAAAGAAAGCATTCGTATCGTCGACTTGGCAGAGGATGAATTTAGTAGTCGCGAGGTTCGACTGAACAGCGGCGCGACAAGGATGGTCCAGTGGACAAGCACTGAGAGCCCGCTCGAACTCTGTAAGAGAACGTTCCAAGTCTTGTTTATCTCCATGCTTCCGGTAACGCGAGAGTGCACTGTGGCCACGGTTCGTTGCATCTTCCAACTCGTCTGGGGTATTTATAGTTGACTATAGACATACAACGATCAGTCACGGTGGGGGTCATGTGGCAGATGTTGC
>JBBPKX010000489.1:2910-13643 GCA_038089435.1 Boletus austroedulis | reverse complement strand
GTCGATGCCGAGGGAACGTTTGCACGCGGGTGGACGCGAGTGCTGATGAACGGACAGAGAAAGTCGGGCAGCTCTGAGACGGGGGCACCTGCGACCACGGATGGTACGGTGGCGATGAGGGCGAGGGCGGAGAGGAGGGCTGGGGAAGGTGAAGCGTGGCGCGGACGGGGAGGAGAGATTGGTCCCGGGTGGGGAATGTTCAATCTGCCATGTTTTGGCTTGGCCATCATACTAAGAGAGGGCGCGGAAGACGTGCCAAGAGAGTCTTGAGGACGCGGCGTGGCTTAATGGGGGACACCGAGCCAAGCGACAGGGCGATGACAGACTGCTGTCCCCTGTCAAGTAATCAGCGGTTCTCGTCGTCACACACGGCTTCCTCGTCGTCGTCGTCGTCGTCGACGGGGCTGAGCAAAAGGGAAAAAAAGCTCGACGTGGGTTGTCCTCTACGCACGGCTTACTTAAGTGCACACCAAAAATAATCCCGGTCGGCTAATTACCACCGATACCCACTAATAGCCGACAACGTCCACGCTCGTCGTTGCGTCGTCGTGCCCTCTCTTGCAGCTCCTTCTCTTCCTCTCTACGCCGTCGCTGCACGATTACGTCTTCGCTCCCTGCTTCGTACACAAGCTTGTACGTCCTAGGGCGTATCCGAATCGTCATATCACTTCGTCCGACGATCGCGCCGTCCGTGGACAACGTCCTATTTTTACCCACCCGATTAGCGAATGACCAGAGACCCCCTGAAACTTACCCACCTGCGTAAAAATATCACTCCTCTCCCTTCTTCCGGAGCCCACTCGGTAGGGTGCCGCAATACATACGAGTCCACGTATTCATGCCATCGCCCTGTCGCACCTCGATCTACCTCAGCACTCGGATCGTGTCCCTCCAGCAACTGGATCTTCATCTTCTTCGATTGCGGATCCTTGTCCATTTTCCATTCAGCCTGTCACCTAGAATAGACCGACTTTCACTTACCCATTCTATGCGGTATAAATGCTCATCAGGTCCCACGTGCCGCTCAGCCTCTCGACGATACCAGATCATGTCTTGATTGGTCAGCCTTCCCGTCCTGCGTGCCTCTTGAAGCATCGCCCATAGCTCCTGCGACTTGTTATCTGATAACACACTCTGAACCTACACCATCGATTAGCGTACCGCGTGAACGCAAATAAACGACCCTGACCTGCTTGATAAATGCAGCAATTAACTTGTCCAACGTGAAGAGAAAGTACGCCTGTGGGACCGTTCTCAGCAACACTCCAGACCCGTCAGCCAGGTGCTCGCTTACCTGATTACCAAAGAACCACCGCATGTGCTCTTCATACAATCCAACCTCGAGCTCACCGTCGAACAGCTTTTCACATGCGTCAATAAAATACATGTAAACCAGCTCCGATATGCTGTCTGGTCGCTGGTCTCCCAACGCTTCCATGGCCTGTTTGAGGACAGCGCCGGGCCCATTCGGATCATCCAGCCCTAGCTCGACGGCAATCGGGTTGCTATCCATAGGATTGAGATTCTCCGTCACATGTTTGGCACCCTCGTCCTTGCAGGTGACCAGCCGGGAATAGATCAACTACAACGGAAATCAGTCCACCGAAACCACCTGGGAAGGTGGCAAGCTACCTGCAGTAGACACAACAAGGTATAAATGGTCGTGTTGGTAAAAACAGGTTTGCGCCCTGGGGTGTCATCGAATTTAGCACAAGCCTGGGTAGTGCGAATCCACCTATCGTCACTACTATTGGAGTCACTAGACCCATGGGAGCCTGGCGAACTTGGTACCACGTCTTTTACATCATCACCGGGCGACTTTTCTGTAGATGATCTGAATAATGGCTTTCGAGGATTCCCCATTGCCATCGACGGCCCACCTGCCGATCTACTGGCGCTGCGAGAGGTGTTAACAGCCTCGTGGTCTAGTTCATCGTCCTGAATGGCGGCAGCGGGGCCACATGCGGTATCGAATTCGTGTGTTGGAAACATGTAAAGCAAGGGAACGAACTGCCGAAGGAAGCCTTCGATAGCACGCCTCTCCGACGGGCTGTATTGCACCTGGGAATGATCCAAAAAGGCGTAGACCAGGCGGAGCGAATCGTGCAATACGGACGTCTGAGCAAAGTCAAACTCTAGCTGGTGTCCCACTGAACCGGCCGCGAAAGACGGTCGACCTCGTTCCGCAAACTTGTGCTCCTGAGTTTCCTTGATACTCTCGATATGTTGCACAAAGTGCTTGGCCGTGATATGTTTCTTGTCGTTTTGCTTGAATTGATTTCCTTGGTGATCAAGTGACTTGTAAAAGTTCCTGGCATCGATATCACGCCAGGACTTGTTCCACTCGCGTTGTAACCGACGCCACTCTTCGTCCTTGGCTTTTAGGCGAGCAAGGACGACGGGCACGGCGACACTAGGGCAGTCCTGCAGGGCTTGGATGACTTCTGGACCGGCATCACGGCCATAGACCCTCTTCAAGGTGCGGTGAGAGATACTTCTGCTGGACCCACCAAAATCGGCCTTGAGGCGGAAAGCGGCGCGCTCCTCGTTGGACATCTCTTCGATGCGTGTATTGAGGGGCTCAAAAAGTGCGATGGTGCGGGCAAGTGCCTCGAGCTGAACGTGATACTCGTGACGTTCTTCTTCGCTTTTGTGAAGCGCTTCTTCGAACGAATTCTTCTTGTGGGAGATGAAACCGGCCTCTTCTGATGCCCATGTTGGATGGGAGACCCAGATATCATTCAAGACGGAACGACAGAGCTCATCGCGGCTAGAACAAGCTAGATTGACTTCCTAGATATGGCGTGAGGATAAATTAGATGGCAGAGGTGGGGCGAACTTACGCTTTCTGGTAGCTTGCGGTAGCTCGGTCCCTCTCCTTCGTCCGCCGGGAGGGCAGGCAACGGTTCTGGAGGGCCCGTACGAATACTACCGGGGGGGCCATGTTCTATGCCGGACTGAAGCTGATCGATTCGGAGTACCTCCTTGAACTGAGCAAGCAAGTCGCCATCGCCCAAGAAGACCTGGGAGAGGTCAACGAGGGTTTTGGCATTGATGATGTCCTTTGAGTAGAGAGTGAGGAGCTTGAGGAATTCTTCATAAGTGTCCCTGCTTTCGAGGGTGCGTTTTGCGCGTTCAAAAAACAAGAGTTCGTCCGGGGGAGTCTGTATAGGAGGATGAAGTACGTTTATGAGGGGGGGTAACATGCCCATGTGCGGATGTGGGGGTGGCGGCATGACATGGGAAGGTGGAAGTGTGGCGGGATTGGGTGGGGAGGGGGGAGGCAGAGCGTACGAGTAATGGGGCGAGTCTGGCTCTCCGGGTTTGTGTGCATGCTTTGGTCTCTTTGCCTGAATGAGGGGTGAGTTACGGAACGAGGTCGGGGTCGGACACGGACACGACTGACTAGTGATCGAGATGGGGCTGGTGTGGCATCTTTCTCGGGTGCTTTGCGCCTCTTTTTTGGTTGTGTGGCGAGGGGTTTCTTTCCGATCTTGTCCTTTTCGATATCGGACCATTGTGTTGAGTGGCCAGGACCGGGGGCTGGCTGGGGGAGGACGCCGGGGACACCGCCTGGAATGGCAAAGGCCATGGAGGCTTCGGGCAAGAAGTCCTTGAATTCAGCCAAGAGGTCTGGAGCGTCCTTGAAGAGGACCTGAACCTGGGCGTACACCTGGGACTTTTGTGGGGAGTGTGGGGAGAAAGGGAGGGGTTGAGGGGGATGCTTACGTCGTGTATGTGACGTTGCTCTTTCTGGTATGTCTGGAGTATTTCGAGGAACTGCTTATAGGTATCTGGGTCATCGACGTAACGGGCCTTTATCTTGTTGAGGTATTGGATTGCGTGGTTGAATTCGCCTGGTGGGTTGCTGTCGAGGGCATTCCTGGCGCCGAGACCGCCGAGGAAGGATGCGGCGGCGGTCGTGGAGGGAGGGACAGAGAAGGGATCGAGGGGTGTGATGGCACGCGACGGGAGATGGCTGAAGGCGGGTTTGTGGGTCGACTGGGTCGTCGTGCCCGAGGGTGTGGTGACTCGGATGGCATTTGGATCACGTGGGTCAGCGGAGACGTCGATCCTGTAGCCCGGAGGAAGGAACGTGTTGAAGCCCTGTATGAGGCTGGGGTTTCCGTGGAAGAGCATCGAGACGCGGTCGATGACGCCGGGCGTGTCGATCCTGCAGCGGATGAGGCGGGGGACGGGGAGAGCGGGGCCAGGGACTCACACTTCGCTCTTGAAGTCTTTCATGATGTCGAGAAAGTGGTTGTACACGTCGGGCTTGTCCTGGAACTGGACCTTGACCGCATCGAGGTAGCTGAGCGCGTCGGTGACGTTGAGCGGACGGGCAGCGAGGTCGGGCTGGGGGACGGGCATGACGGGACGAGAGGGGGACCAGCGTGGGAAGAGAGGGAAAACCTGGACCCAAAAAAAATTCACAAGTCTACCCACCAGCAGCAAAGATGCCTCCGCGAGGAAACGACGGACTCGACTTTACACCTATCCTCACCCACTATCTCTTCCTCTTCACCACCGTTCTCTCCGTGGTACGTCCATCTACCACCACACCGATCCCCGCCTCACATTCCCTGACAGCTCGCTTGGTTTATTGCCTTCATATCGCAAGCCATCGCAACAGCGCAGTGTACGCCTTTCCTCTCTCCCTTTCTCCCCCTTCTACCTCGCTCACTGGTTCCAGACGAAAATGTCGGCGTGGCCTGGTTTGCCATCTTTCTTGAACTGTTCCTCATTCTCGGTGTCATACACACCCTCGCAACCGATTCCATTGCAATGCATCGTTTTCAAATTTCAACCTTTGGCGCAGTTGCCATCGTCTTCGCTGTATTCAGCGTAAACGAGAGCATCTACTCTGGTCGCGCAGCTCTCGACGCAATGGCCGCAGGCTGGCTCATTCTCGCAATCGTCGATATCCTATGGGTCCTCTACTTCACTTCAGAGGAAGACTCCCTCGCCCTCCACTTCTTCAACTCCCTCGGGACAGGCGGTCTTACCCCTCCATCACGTCGTCGCAGGACCCGTGGCCCTTCCGTACACAACATGGCCTCAAACGGCTACGCTGCCAACTACTCGTCTGGCGCAGGCATCGGCTCCCAAGACATCCCTTATGACCCTGCCAATAAAGCTCCCGGCTCGATAGGCCCCGCCGCAGTAACAAGTCAGAACAGTTTCGTCGGCCGTGGTAGCATCGACGGCGTCCCCCGCACGCTCTCCTCTGCACCTCCCGCCAATACTCCCGCACCCCCATCAGGCCCACTCGCCAATCCCGACCAAAACGTCGCCACAGGCTCTCCCCTCATTAGCCCAGGCGCCGCCGGCCTCGGCGCAGGCAACACTCTCTCTGCTTCTACTTCTTCTCCAGAGCCTGCCCAAGATCACGAACTCTACACTTACAAGGCAAAGGCCCTCTATGCGTGTCCGTACTCCTTTTCTCCTCTTCGCCCCGATTTTCACACGTAATTCTCAGACACCGCTTCTCCTGATGACCCCAACGAAATATCCTTCACCAAGGGTGAAATTCTCGACATCCTTGATAAGCAGGGCAAGTGGTGGCAAGCAAAGAAGTCCGACGGAACGGTTGGCAGTAAGTCGCATGTCCCTGCGCACTCTCGTCTATTCACCCTTCTCCCTCCAGTCGCACCTTCAAATTATCTTCAGATCATATAGTGGTTGGATTCTCTATATCCTTGGTCCATCTACCTCTTTACGGATACTTGTTATGCACCCTACGAACTTGACGTTTCTTTTTAATGGCGCTGAGACTACCGAGTCGTTTCTTGGTGTTGTTGTCATATCGCACTATATTATCCGTTTACCTCGCTCCACACGTCCTATTTACCACAAGATGATACCACATGGCCTTGACATGGCCCAATTGCCTCATATCTGAATCGAACGACACGGTATGACTATCTTCATGCCTAACCAGAAGTTACCTCCCGAACTTTGGATCGTCGTTTTTCGCTGGGCAACTTACCCCTTGGATGGTTACCCTGCACCATGCTATGAGCCGTTTCATGCTGCGTTGGAGACGACGTCTGACGAGCCGCTCAAGACCAAGTGCGTGATCGTCCGGGTCTGCCGTCTCTGGCGGTCACTTGCTACCATCTTTCTCTACGAAGATGTGCGCATCTGTGGTTCGGGCAACCTCAAGACACTCTTGAGTGACAACCCGCACCTGCTGCGGGAATTCGTCCACCGCCTCGAACTCCCTTATACCCAGACCGCGACAGAACGGCCGGGCGATACCCGCGACGTCGTCGAGATTCTCCGCAGCTGCCCTTCTCTCACAACCCTTGTCCGCCCCTCCCTCAAAGTACAGCCTTATTCTGTGCCATACGAATTCCCTGCAGACAGTGTCTCCTTGCCCTCTCTCACACGACTAGAATGGTGGCACTACAACAACGCCGCGCGTTCAGGCGGTATCAATTCCCTGATAGACGTCCTTCGCAATGCCCCTTCCCTGCAATACCTCTCTCTTGGCGGCGAGTTCTGGATGAACTCCATGCATCTGCGCTCCCCGATACGATTGCCAGTGCTGACAACCCTTCGTCTAAGACGGGTGAACGCCTTGTTTGTATGGCAAATCAGGCAATGGGAGCTCCCTTCTCTCGCCCACGTCATCGCCGATTCTCCCGCTGACCATGGTGCATTAGAAGAGCTGTGGCTCCAATTCGGTGCCCAACTCTGCACGGTCGAGTTTGGACGACACATTGGATTCCATATGACAGACCCCATCTCGGCACTCCTTCGGGGATGTGTGGGAATCACTGTCTTCAACTACTTTATCAACTTCACAGCACCTCCTACCGAGTCACTGCTGGTCGAGCACCCCTCCATCCAGTGTGTAGGGATCCACGCTTTCCCGTGTGGGTTTCTGAACGACAACTGGAGGCACATTGATCGCCATTTCGAGTTCCTCTCCAGTCGTTTTCTCCCCGCTCTCAAGCGTGTTGTTTTATATGGCGACTGGCAAGAGATCATTAATGACTCACGGTGTTCACTCGCCTTGGACCGACTCACACAGAAGGGGTGCAGAGTGTTGTGTGCGGCGCAGTTAACAAGGCCTCTTTGTGACCATCTTTGATGGACGGTAAGAGTGATGTTTGGACCCCTTCTCACGAAACCTGACCTTTTCCGATGTCGATAGCTGCCGCCGTATACCTTACTTCGAGCGGGCAACGAGATACGTCTTGGGTCGTGGCCAAGGGATTGTGAGTTTGGTCGTCCAACTACCGTGCAGGATATGTCCACTCTAGCGAATGATGATCCAACCTTTTAATGCTGTCCTTTCTTGTCGTATTCTATACCTAGATTGATTGTATTACTTGCGCGGATCCCTTTGATTAGTACCAAGGTACTTGGATTTCCTCTTTCCCTGTCATGATTGGTGAACAAGTACTTTTGAATCGTTGATCAGCAGGGTAATTGATAAGAGAGCACCTGATGCCTTTGGATAAGAGGCTACGCCAAAAAAAACGCCTTGGATTTGTACCGAATGGGGACCAGCCAAGTTGTTGAGTACGTACATACGAGATCATGCACATAGATCCGATCAGATAAAAATACAATTTTCATGCCATCTCTTTCCAGTCACCGTCCACGAGGCAGATACCCCGCTTCCCCAAACGCTGTCTCCAGACTCGCATCTCACCCTGCACGCCGGCTTCTTGCGCCTGATGATTCAATCCCCTCCGCAGCCACCGTATGTCTCTCGTGCGTATAACACCGAGCGAAGGTAATGAAGGAAGTAAGGTTTCCAAGGTCCTCCAGGAATCGTGATTCGGCCGAGGGATAGAAAGGATCTGTAATGGTGGTGATTGTCCGGAGTCTACGGTCTCGGGAGGTACCAAGGCTGGTAGCGGTGTTTCGAGCGACAGATGGCGTAGGTTTGGACAAGTCTGGAACAGAGTGCACGGAGATGGGTGAAAGTGCGTAGGCCAGGATTTGGGTGTGAACAACGAGAGCACGGACAGCGAGAACCCATGCCGATCGAGAAATTGTGTTGTGAGGGCTCTTGGAAAAGGGATATCATCGTAGGGTGTGAGATGTAAAGCCTTCAGACGAGGTAGAGCGGCGTTTAGCAGAGCATGCATGAGTGAAGACGATGGCAAGGATAACAGTGTTAGGGTATGCAGACGGGGAAGGGCAAGCTCCACAGTCATCGCCGGAATTTCGTCTGTTTCTTGACTATCAAGTTCCGCATCTCCTGGTTCCATACTACTCCCAATGACTTCCAGGCGCTCCAATTGATGGCATGTTCGAAGTAACCGAACGACAGGGTCTTCTTCAATGGAAATTGCAGAGCTGAACGCGGCAATGTAACAAACACCGCTGAGAACTCTCAGATTGGAAGCTCCATCTCTGTTGGTCAGAGAAGTAAGCGCACGGCGACTCAGTGGAAGGGACGGCGGCAGCGTCATATTTTCCATGAATGGCATCAAAGGAAATACCGTGGTGAGCAGCGAGTCGATTGCGAATGTTTGCGTGGTTGCTAACCCAGATAGATCAAGCGTCTGAACCCATCTTCCGGGTGTGGAAAATGGTATCCTGCGAATGGAATCCCACAGCTGGTCTGCAGTGTGGAGGCGCAGAGTGAATTTGTCTAGGCCACTGACTGTGTAGAGCTTCACGTTCGAATACAGAAGCGGAGAGGCCACTTCCTGTGAGTCTGATGTTAGTATTATGATGTGGATCTGGTGCAAGCGTCAACTGATAGGTGTCCATCAAGAGGGATCAAAGGGAGAATACATCCAGTACCGTCATGTCATGTGCTAGATGCTGTGATCTCCCTTGCGCGATCTGCCCTTCAATGGACGCGAGTTTGATGGACGTGATTGAACGACAGGACCTACATGGAAGGATTTGCATACCAGCATCAGCGAAACACACCACGTATGTCCACCTGTGATAGCTTTGCCATGCGATCGCCGCAATACACCAGCTGACAAGGCAAGGGCAAAGATTCTTGACCAAGTTTCCGCTGGTAAAGGTTTCAATGGCGGCTTTTTTGGGAGGAGAGGCAGGAGGACGAAACGTCCACCATATCGTGCGAGTGGTCTCGGGCACAGCAAGATACTAGTAGTCTCACTCATGTGGTAGTAGGGAGCCCGGCTGGGCGTGTGCTCACGGAAAGTAAGAAAAGAGACGACCTGTGCTTCTTGTAATCGGATTCATTAACTCGAAAAGTATCGTAGATTGTAGGATCACTAATTCTATGTTGCTGACCATGACAGGGCATCAAAAAGGGACGACTAAAGGTCTATGAAATCATGGGGCTCCCAACAAATCATTCATCTCATCAACAAATTTCTGGTAATCGTCTCTCTCTTTCACAACTGGTGGCTTGGGTCCTTTGTCTGACAGTTGACTATTCGATGGGGAAGCCGGGACTGTTCCCAACTGGCTCTTCAGCACATCAACGAGGTCGGGTCGAGCCTGAGGAGATGCTTCCGTGCCAATGTTGACAGAGGGTGCAGCGTTGATTTTCGAGGAGCCGGGTAATCCCGAGACCTTCTTTCTTTTTAACGACGCCGGAACAAACGCAGTTGCTTCCCTCTTTAGATCACGCAATTCTGGTTCGGCAGAGATAATGGCGCCAGCGTGTACCCCGCTTGCGGGAATAGTACCAGGAGTACTAGAGGGTGGTTTGGGGGGTAAGGAAGGATGTCCAACTGGTAACTGACTGGCGCGATATGCTTGAAGGGTTTGGTGGGGGATGGATGAGAGAGGATCTTGCATGACAGCGGTAGATTGAGCCCGACGGGGGAAAAAACCGGGGGGTGGCAGCGGTGGGGCTGGATTTGGATAAATACCGCTACTAAACCCTGGGGGTGCCGGCGGCGGTGGCGGAAGCACGAGGGATGGCGTGCCCAATGGTATATGGGGGAGTGGAGGCGGGAACGGTGGGGGAGCCAGATTGAATGGCACCTGGTTATTCAGGTCTGTTCAATGCATGACTTCAGCACCATTCTGCAACAGGTCTACGATACGAACCTGGTATACCACCGGGTGGAGGTCCTTCTGGCATGGGGATATCATCGTCGCTACCGTCTTCCTGGCTGGTACCTGGCGGTGGACCATCAGGCATAACGATATCCTCATCCGAGTCTGCAAGTGGATGAGCGCCAGAACGTAGTGCAGGAACGAGGATCCCACCTTCGACATCTCCATCATTGTTCACTTGATCCGCGGTGAGAGCTACAAATGTGTTTGATACATGCACGAAGCAATTCTTAAACACTCACGTTTTTCGACGTAGGGCATACCAGGAGGAGGAACACCGTAGGGATTCATCACAGGATCATAGTATATACTACGCTCCGGATGCCGGGGAAGACCATGCTTATTGAAGAGGTTTCTTTTCTGCTCCACGGAAGGCACGTCTTTCTGATCCTCGCTCTTTTCCTGCTTGCGTGGACGATATACAAGCTTGCGCTGTTCGGGATGCTCCTTGACATATTCTTCCTTCTTTTGCATGATCTTTGACAATTCAGTCTTGAGACTCGTCAAGCGGGACTTGTCTGGGGCAGAGAGTTCGGTGCCCGCTTCAAGCGTTTGAATTTCATCCTCCAAATCTAGGAAACAGTGAATAAGTGAGAGGGTACTAGCAAGGAATGATGCAGCCTGCCTCGTGTATCCTTCTTAACCAAAGAAAAGTCGCGGGCTTTGGTTCTCTCCGCCTTGTTCTACTGCAATGGAGCGCATGAGAGGAAAAACTT
>JBBPKX010000488.1:0-15307 GCA_038089435.1 Boletus austroedulis | reverse complement strand
TAACTTGTTAACCTAGAGAGTGAGATCCTCGAGCTCTCTTATATACATGAGTGGACTGTTTGTCCATATATGTACTCTATCTATAAAGAGATAGGATGACGAATGATAGGGAGATAAGGAAAGTAAGCTGGAATGACACATCAGCCTTATCTACCAATGGCAAATAGATCTCCTATCTATGATGTATGCCATGAGTCAATATGATAGTGTAATAGTCTGATAGAATGGACAGTCTAGAGTCTGGGTCTAGAATACGAATGGAAATGGAATAGAATACCCAGATCTCAACATTCTTAGTCGGACGGGTCTCTTCTTTGTTGCACTCGTCCTCATCGTCTTCGATTGCACGCCCACGCTATGGATGGTTAGTCACCACACACGTCAAGTCGCTCGCACTCACCTTGGCCCTTGCCGGTATCTGGATGAACACTGTTGGCTTTCATGGACAGGAGTCGTCTCCAGATGTCGCAGTTGTGGTTATTGGCATAATGGCTGGGGCATCATTGGACTTTTCGCCACCATCTTCAACTGTTGGATCAGTCGTGCCAGCGGGTTCTTCTCCGTCGCACTCTGTTGCTTTGCAATCCACTCACTCTCACTCAGCCCTTTCTGCTTCCTCCTGTTCAATCTGCTCTCACTCGACGTGCTTGTGCTCCTCACGTTCGTGTTCCTCCGCTTGCTCACAATGAAACTTGGCTTTGGCGTTCCACTTCTCAACTAACGGTTGTAGTTGCTCCATCATCTCGGCGATGCGTCCTTTGATGCGAGGTTCAAGTCTGACCTCGCGTGCACCCTTGAGGCTGCTGAGGAGCTCGTTCTGGTTGTGATGTTAGTTGCACACAGGAGCGACGAGCAAGGCACACACCAATCCACCATTCCACTCCTTAATTCAACCCTCCTGCTCCTCCTGCAACGTCTCCCGATCGTCCAGTACAACCTCCGCGATGACAAGAATCTTCTCATGTGTGGCCGTCAACTTCGCATGGGCAAGCATCTTCAGGTCATCCTCGGTGAGTGGTTTGGCGAATGCGAGAATGTCTGAGAAGGACGACATGGAGAAGGGGAGGTGAAAGTTGAAGAGAAGAAGAGATGTGGATGGAACTTAGCGAAATGTGGACGCATCGCGATTCAAGGTCCGCACGTAGCCAAGTCACGTGACTGACTGGGGACAGTCAGTATCTAAGTCCCCCGTGGATGTGGGAAACCACAGTTCCTTACGTTCGCAGCCAGTCACTGAGCCCACTTCCTGGTCATCAATGGTCGTCCTCAACCGTTGTACAAGCAGTCCATCGTGTCCCGTGTCCATCTGGTCAAGATCCATCTGGTCAAGATCCATCTCTATCTATATGTATCCGTGTTTATATCTGATTATCCATATTATCCGTCTGTAGTCAGACTCACTGGACAGCGTTTTTACCTTGTGGTCGGTGTTTGTTCATCTCGTTTAACCTTTTATGAGTTTGTTTGGCATCAGGGAACTCGGAGAAAGACATAGAGATTGAGATTTATCTTGTTGTTGCCTTATTTCTTTTTAGCTACATTGTGGCGTTAGGATCCACATTGTAGAAGTCCTGGGAATGCCTGGACTATAAAATCTTGTGTAGGGATCTTGAATCTCATCTTGTGCTCGTCCGCCTCGATCACCCGCATCTCGAGTCTCTTGCCACCTCGTCATCATTGTTTTTGTCGTCATCGTCGCATCCGGTGTAACGTTTCCTCAGTTTTCTATCTATTTTCTGATACTTAATGGGCACTTATTTAATTCTTTTCCTATTTTCTTTCATGCTCGCCTCTTAGCTAAGGGGTTAGCAGGCTCGCACTCGACGATGGAACTAGAGCAGTCCAGACCAAGGCAGCATGGCCCAAGGCTGTGCAGACCCTTGATGTCATCGCCCTAGAACGTGTCATAAAGGCTAGGTACAGCTATGCGCTGCCAGCGCACGCCTTCCATAATTAGCCCCTATGACTCGGACTGACTCGAGTCGACTCCAATCGACTCATCCCCTCGTCCTAGTTAGTGCAGCTCTGCCCCGATGCTTCACCTCATGTACCAATAGCATATTTAACGTAGTATAGCCTTGCTAGCACAGACCAGGCACAGCCTTGTACAGTAGAGTATAAATACCAGGCTCGAAGCAAGACAAGACCCCCAGTCTTGTTCTCCTTCGATATTTCCCTCTCTCACCTACCCGCTTGAACGCCCCTCTCTCAAGTGTCCAGCTCTTAAGTGAGTCAGGTCGTTTCATTAGAACAAGACTGACCTTTACCTGCCAGACTAGCTACCTGCCAGAAGATTACAAGTCGACTAAAGGAACCCAGGGTTAACCAGTAGGCACCTCCCTCGCGCTCGTCTGGAGTACTGAACACAGGATAAGTGTTGTACTACCGCGTTGAAGATTTACTTGAGTACTCTCTCGCTGGAACAAGAGGTTTCCTGGACCCAGTAGCAAGGGCCGGACCATCCACCGTCACTTTCAAAGACCTTGTACCAGATTGGCCAGTAGAGTTAAAGGTTGAAGACAAAGAAGGCCTACAGGTAAAGTAATGGCATCCCACCTTATCCATAGGGGAATCGCATCAGGAGCTCATGAAGCCCACCGCAGCTACTCTACCCGGAATCAGAACCAGAGGAAAGAGAAGTAGCCGAAAGGAGATCGGAAGAGTCGGAAGGATTATCTGACTATTGTACTAGTTTAGACGAAGGTTTAAGGACCGCCAGGGACAGAAGCATCCTAGGCCCAGACAACATGCCGTCCACATTAGTTGAGAATGAAGAAGATCTATATGGGGATATCGTAGTTCCATTCCAGCATGAAGAAGGCACACCGCCCTACCGCCCCTCTACCCCTGACCGCCCAGCCCTGCTTCTTGCAGAACCAGTAGACTGGTCTCATGTAACCAGGGACAGACGTCGTGGATTGACAACTGAGGCAAGCGGACTTAGACATGCAACTAGAGAGAGGCTACAACGGGAGATTAATGATCTTATTCAGGAGGGGATACACCTTGCTGAGGAGAGAGACCAGAACACTGCCAGAGCAGCCGAACTCAGAGAACGGGTTCATGCGGTGCATGCAAACATCCAGGAGCGAATTCGAATTAGAGAGAGAGCTCCTACACCCATTCCTCCTCATCCTGCTCCTTACCCCCGTTGGTTTTGCCCTCACAAGCCTCTTGCTTGTGATATCATTACTCCTCTCAGACCCCACTCAACACTTAGGCAACCTCGTTGTTATTATCCATATTAGGCTATTATACGTGGATTACCAGATAATAGAAGAGCCTATCCTGATCCCACTGAGAGAAGAGCGCATAATTGAAGAAGTGCCACCGCACTTGATCGAAGAAAGCCAGGGACAAGTAGCGAAGATAAGAAGGGAAGAACCCCAGGAATCAGATTCAGACTCAGACAGGCCATATTGTGGACCCATACCAAGGGACAAGCAGGTTGAAGCCGCTCCCAGATACACTATTGGACAGAGTTCCGCAGAAAGAAGGAGAGCCTTTCGCCACCACTATATTCTCGCTAGAGAAAGAACCCTAGCCGCTAGAGCAACGAGGAGAACTCAGGAAGCAGCCGAAAGAATGCTCTTGCATTTAAGGGAATTAGATGATCAGATCTCGGAACAAGCCCCGTACATCCCAAGACCCATCAAAAGAGCAACCCCATTTCCTATAGAAAGCGATGAGTCATCCCTTTGATCGCCAGGCTTTCATAGCCAATCTTCAGGCGATACAGATCAATGCCACGTTAGCTAATGACCTCCTTAATCTATTCGACCATCTTATGGAAAGACATGATGACACACAGGCTGTGCTTAATCTTAGCAATACCACTACCAGGAGGCAAGCAGCGACCATTGCAGTGCTAGAAAATCAGATTAACCAAGCCACTACTCAGATCACTGTCCTGCAGGCATTATCAGCAGCAAACCCCACCACAGCACCAAAGCTTAGTAAGGCTTTCGTAGACCCCAGATCCTATAACAGATCACGATCAAAGTTTGAGGAATGGTGGATGAAAATCCAATCATGGTTACATGAAAACACCACAGTGTTTCCGCCGGCAAGTCAGAAGGCCATGATCGCTGTCCTATCTCGGTTAGAAGGACAAAAGGCCGGAGGCTTTGCCCGGACAAAGTTGGATCTCATCTCACAGGGAGGAACCTATACTTGGGCCACCCTAGTAATGGAGATTGAAGCCCTCTTTAGATCCATGAATCAACAGGAATGGGCTAGAGCGAAATTGCAAGCTCTGAAACAGGGAAAGATGCCGATCGATGACTGGATCATCAAATTTATGGAATATGAACCCCAAACAGGAATGGATACATCACATCTTATCTCTATCATTGAG
The DNA here is from genome assembly GCA_038089435.1 of Boletus austroedulis. Lineage (NCBI taxonomy): Eukaryota > Fungi > Basidiomycota > Agaricomycetes > Boletales > Boletaceae > Boletus > Boletus austroedulis. The sequence continues at coordinate 10,950 of JBBPKX010000488.1, read as the reverse complement.
AAAAACATAGATCAAAAGATCATTAATCACATCCTCATGGAAGGACCCAGACCAGCCACCGTGCCGGATTATCTGGAGAAGTGCAGAGTCATTGGAACCAGGAGACAACTCCTCTCTTTCATCCATAATGGGACAACCACTAGATGGGATCCCTTTGCCATGGACGTCGACTGCATGGAGATGGAAGAAGAAGAGCCAGGATTTGAAGAAGATGAACAGGAAGCAGCTATGATCCGAAAAGGAAAAGCCCGTGTAGGGAAGAAGTATAAGAAGACACGAGCGAAGATCAGCATGTGCTTTAATTGTGGAAAACCTGGCCACTTTGCGAAAGACTGTCGACAAGGATCGACCAAGTGCCCAGATTGCTCATGGACGAAAGGAGAGCATAAACCTAATTGCATACGAGTAAAAGCACAATCCACCCGAACAATAAATGCGCAACCCGCTATGTCGTGGAGTGATGAAGAAGACATCCCTCGAGCATGTAAAGGCATGTCAATGGAACAAGTGAAAGCGTTATTCCAGTCAATGCCCTCAAGCTTGGGAAAAGCTTGAGCAGTCTGGAGGAGCTGAGTGACCACTCTGCTGAAAGAAGCTCAGACGCACGCGCTATATCACTGATTGCGGACGGATATGAATCTATGCCAGCCATTATCCAGGAAAAACCCCGTGGCCTATGGCCCATGGACATAGACATGCGACACCTCACCACTATTGCAGACGAGATGAAAGAGGAACCAATAAAGAAAAGAGAGATCGAGCTACTGATCATTATTTATACTGAAAACAGAAAAGAAGCCCCAGTAAAAGCCCTACTCAACTTGGGCTCGCATGTGACATTTATAGACCAGAAGTGGGCTGAAGAAAACGAAGTACCACTAAAGCCGCTACCCCACCCGATTATCCTTTATAATGTGGATGGCACGAGGAACAGCGCAGGAACGCTGAAGTACTATGCCCGCATTGTAATGGAGTATGATGGACATCGAGAAGACATGAAAGCCGAGATCACCAATCTTGGCAAGAATAAAGTGATCCTTGGATTCACATGGCTAAAGCATCATAACCCAGAAATAGACTGGGAAAAGCAAACGGTGCAGATGACGAGATGCCTGACCGAATGCAAGAACCCATTCTTATACTATCTTAACCACATCGAGAGAACCGATGCGCAGACACTCGCAGAAATGCGCAGAGGCCAGCAAGTAGACAAAAAGCTGGCGGAACTAATGGATAAAAACAAAACACCGGAGAAACTAGTCCCAAAGGAGTATCATAAGTACCTCCACATGTTCTCGAAGAAAGAATCGGAACGAATGCTGATCCGAAAACCATGGGATCATGCGATAGACCTAAAGCCGGACTTTGTGCCAAAGAAAGGGAGATTGATACCCCTCGATCCTGTGCAGCAGAAAGAGGTTAGTGAGTTTATAGATGATCAACTCTCAAAAGGGTACATTCGACCCTCAAAATCGCCTCAAACCTCACCGGTATTCTTCATACTAAAGAAAGATGGAAGAAAACGAATGGTGCAGGACTACTGTTACCTAAACGAGTTCACCGTAAAGAATAATTACCCCTTACCACTCATATCCCAACTCGTCGATAAATTAGCCGGAGCCAAGCTCTTTACGAAGATGGATCTCCGATGGGGATATAATAATATTCGAATCAAAGAAGGAGACGAATGGAAGGCCGCCTTTGTCTGTCACAGAGGGTCATTTGAACCTCTAGTAATGTATTTTGGACTATGCAACTCCCCCGCAACTTTTCAGATGATGATGAACGAACTGTTCACAGATATGGAGGACGTATGTGTCGTATATATCGACGACATCATGATTTTCACCAAAACAGATAACCAGAAGGAGCACGATCGAATCGTACTCAAAGTACTCGCACGACTCGCCAAGAATGACCTATTCATAAAGCCAGAAAAATGTTGCTTCTGAGTAAAGCAGGTAGAGTTCCTAGGGATGATCGTTACCTCAGAAGGAATTCAAATGGACGAAGAAAAGGTTAAAGCCATCAGGCAATGGCCGACGCCCACTAAAGTAAAGAACGTCCGAAGCTTCCTCAGATTAGCCAACTTCTACTGAAGGTTCATAGAAGGGTACATGCAGATCGCACGACCACTCAATGACCTGACAAAAAAGGATATCGTGTTCGAATGGACGGAGCGCCAACAAAAGGCCTTCGATGACTTAAAAGAGAAATTCACCACTGCCCCTATCCTTGCATACCCCGATATAGATAAGCGATTCCGCCTCGAAACGGATGCATCAGATTTTGCGACTAGAGCAGTGTTATCCATAGAAAAGGAAGGAAAATGGCATCCAGTCGTCTACTCATCGCACTCCATGACGTCTGAGGAACGAAACTACCCAATTGCAGACAAAGAGATGCTCTCAGTGATATGAAGCTTAGAGCAATGGCGTCATTACTTAGAAGGAGCGCGAGAAGAATTCAAAATCTGGAATGACCACGCGAACCTCCAATGGTTCATGAAGAGGCAGGACCTTAATAGGAGGCAAGCTAGATGGGCTCAGTATCTGTCATGCTTCCACTTCAAATGGGTCCATAAAGCCGGAACCCAAATGGGAAAACCCAATGCCCTCTCTAGAAGGGAGGACCATTCGGATGGAAAAGATGAAGATAATAAAGGAGTAACCGTAATCCCTCAAGAAAAGATTTGCACCGTCAGCATATGAACGGACGATGATGAGATAACCCAGTGGATCAAAAATCTTGTACATAGATTAAAAGAAACCAAAGTACAAAACTTAGAAAAGCGATATGAAGTCCATATGGAGCAAGAAGATTTGCTAGTGGACAAGAACGGAAAGATCTTCGTACCGGATGACGAAGAACTCCAAATGGAGATACTACGATTGCATCATGATACCCCCATAGTGTCATATCCCTGATTTCTGCGAAGTCCATCTCCGGTCATCTCCAGTCATCCGGATATTGCAACAGTCCTTAGGGTTCCGGACTTCGTCAGAGTTGGGCACTCCGGACGGTACTGCTTATATTCTCTCCTTTTGTTCTAGTTCAACTTCATAAGTCTGTATTACACCTTTAGTCAGCTTAGTCGGTATTCCGATATTCTCCACCCTCCGACTTATTCATCTCTGTGTACATAGCCCTCACTTAACCTTCGACCCTAGTAGTTCCCGGTCCGGAGTTGTCACCGGACATTAGTATATAAACTCCTGTAGTTTCTCCATTGTACTTTAGTTTGAATATCAAATAAGTCACCTCCTAGCTTGAGTCTGACTAGTCTCCGTTCCTACTCTCTCTACTCTAAATACGAGGACCAGGGACTTGACAAGGGCGCGACACATACATCCTGCGCCAACGTCCTCACCCCTCCATACCTCCATACCTCCGTCTCCGTACCCCCGGTCGACCCTAGTCGACACCTCCGTCCCTTTCGTTCCCCTCTGCCGGACTTGAGCCCAGAGGATCGGACTTGACATGTAGCCAGACATCCAGGAGGAGAAAAGACAATAGAGTTAATATGTTGCAGCTATACATGGCCAGGAATGACGACAAAAATACAAGACTACGTCGCCAGGTGTGACCTATGCGCTAGACATAAAGGAGCTAATGCCCCACCAGCCGGAAAGCTATTACCGCTCCCTATCCCAGAAAAGCCATGGGAAGATATCTCAGCCGATTTCATAACGGACCTACCAATGAGCCAAGGGCTAGATGCTATCTTGGTAGTTGTGGACCGATTCTCGAAAGAAGTAGAATTCATCCCATGTAAAAAGGCCACCATGGCACTGCAGACCGCCCACCTCTATCTAGACCATGTTTGGAAGACGCACGGCCTACCCCGGACCATAATGTCGGACCAAGGACTGCAGTTCACATCACAGGTGATGACAGACTTGTGTTGGAGATTAGAAATAAAGCCAAAACTATCCACCGCCTTTCACCCACAGATGGATGGGCAGACAGAACGGATCAATAGAGATCTCCAGCAGTTCCTTCGACTCTTCTGCTTCTCGCAGCAATCGAAGTGGACAGAATGGCTAGCTATCACGCAATTCTCATATAACAGTAAGGCTCAGGTGTCAACAGGAATGTCGCCCTTCAGCATAACTCACACGTACCAGCCAAGAATGGGCTTTGAACAGTGTACTACTAAGGCACCGGCAGCTGAAGAACTATCGGAGCATATAAAGAAAGTTTGGGAACGAACCCAGGAGAATCTAGTGAAGGCTCAGCGCCATATGAAAGAACAAGCAGACCGCCACAAATCCGATGCCCCACCATACCAGGTTGGAGATCAGGTTTGGTTATCCACAGAAAACTTAAAGTTGACCAGAGCATCAAAGAAGCTCATGGAACGATGGATCGGACCATATACCATAGTCTGCCTAGCCGGATCGAACGCAGTAGAGCTGCACCTCCCCCAATCAATGAGAATCCACCCTACAGTCAACATATCCCGCATTAAACCCTATAAAGAACGACTGCCCGGACAGCTGGTCACCAAGCCCGGACCAGTATTAGTGACCGAAGAACAGAAGAATGAATGGGAAGTTGAGAAAATAGTGGATAGTAGATGGGTTAGGAATCGCCTCCAATTCCTAGTGCATTGGAAGGGCTACCCAGAAGAGGAACGAACTTGGGAGCCAGAAGCGAACCTTGAGCATGCAAAGCAAGCTATCACAGACTTCTATAAAAGAGTGCCAAGCGCCCCATGAAAACTCCGCATCGCAGTACCAGACTTCTTAGATTTATTTAAATATTGCGGATCACCTATTCCAGAAAAACCATTGCATCTGTTGCCGCTTGATCGCCTTGATCATCTGTAAGCAGATAGCCCCAGGGGTGCGCCTGGGTTACCAACGCTCTTATTGCCAATCGAGCCTCGCTCTCGCAATGAACTATATCCATGACCACATCACCACTCTCTGCTCTCGCCTCACTCGCATCCGCTTCTGCTCACCTATATTTATTGTCCACACCCCCATTCCTACACCCGACGCTCCTACCCCAGAAAATGTCAAGGACTTCAATCCTACTGCTGTATGGGACAATGACTGGGACCCCTCGCATCCTCTCAGTAACCATGCGGAACATTGGCAGTTCATTTGGGACAATGGCAGTGATTGCCACAGCATCCCGAACACCACGTAGGTTTGGGGAGATGCCGCAGCCGAAGAAGAATCGGTGCCGGATCTGGAATCCCTGCCGGATCCCACGGACCCTCAATGGATGCCAGAAAACTGGCCGGGTCCCTGGGAATTGGCTCAGGAACCAATGGAATTATGGCTTCCCGGGGGAATGCCATTACCAGAGATCGATGTCGCCATCCCGCTCCCCGATCCTTTACCGCCTGTCTGCCCCAACCGTTACCTTTGGCCTGCACCATACAACTGGCCAGACATTGGGCCGTCCACTCAGTACTGCCCGCAGCTCACATGTTGGCCAATGTACATGGATATGCCATCGGAACAGCGTGGGTACTTTGCATGGTATTTGGCGCACATCACTTGGCCGGACAAACCACTGGAGGGTGAGTAATTGGCTGTCAGGATGTCAGCTCATAGGGAGGAGGTAGTGTAACGTTTCCTCAGTTTTCTATCTATTTTCCAATACTTAACGGGCACTTATTTAATTCTTTTCCTATTTTCTTTCATGCTCGCCTCTTAGCTAAGGGGTTAGCAGGCTCGCACTCGATGATGAAACTAGAGCAGTCCAGACCAAGGCAGCATGGCCCAAGGCTGTGCAGACTCTTGATGTCATCACCCTAGAACGTGTCGTAAAGACTAGGTACAGCTATGCGCTGCCAGCGCATGCCTTCCATAATTAGCCCCTATGACTCGGACTGACTTGAGTCGACTCCAATCAACTCATCCCCTCGTCCTAGTTAGTGCAGCTCTGCCCCGATGCTTCACCTCATGTACCAATAGCATATTTAATGTAGTATAGCCTCGCTAGCATGGACCAGGCACAGCCTTGTACAGTAGAGTATAAATACCAGGCTCGAAGCAAGGCAAGACCCCCAGTCTTGTTCTCCTTCGATATTTCCCTCTCTCACCTACCCGCTCAAACGCCCCTCTCTCAAGCGTCCAGCTCTTAAGTGAGTCAGGTCATTTCATCCGGTCCTTGTCCTAGACCGGATATACTGCATTCAAACCGGATTCCTTCCGGACTCCTCGATTCATACGCCTGGCATAGTCAAGCTACCCCTTCTCACCTCATTCAACCTGCGTGAACCCCTTGGGACGAGCTTTACACTCGCTCCCGCCTTCTACCCACTTTTTCCTACTTGACCTTCTGGTCGAGTGCAACCCATTTTATATTTCTTCAGCACAGTGACAGGTGCAAGTAGAAGGTGAAAACATAAAAAACGGGGTTAGGAAAGAGGGGGAAACCATCCTGATGAGATCTTCAACTGGACTTGAAAACTCCGGAGTGGAGGTGTCAGAGCAATCCAGGAAGGAGATGAAACTGAGAGGACCAAGTGCAGCCCAAGAACTGTATAATGCAGCAAATGTGCACGGCTGGGTGGCATTGAAGTCCAGGGGGATTTCCAGAGGCGTTTCCAAAGTGTGCATGAAAGCACGAGTGTGCACAAAGCACAGGTGTACCACAAGGATACCAGAGGTGACGGTGAGACGGAGTTGGGACTGGAGCTGTCAAAATGATGCTGGTACTGGTGTCTCAGTGTCGGACTGACATCAGGGGGTTGGCATTCCTTTTGCAGGAGTTTGGAGAGTTATGCTGCTTGTAACCCAATCACTCAACGGAGTGTAAAGCGGGTGAGTCAGCAAGGTCTGAGAACAAGGCTGCATCGAAAACCCAACGAGGGGTGACCAAAAGAAGGTCTGGAGGTGGAGTTGCCTATGAGGAAAGCGGAAACAGAGGACAGGAGATATCAGGAGGCGACGGAAATGAGGGAAGGGATGGGGTGTTCCACCGAATAGTTGATGGTATGGCAGAACGAGTGGCTGAGAAGCCGGGATGAAGTGATCGTGTTAGTCCAGAGATACTCTGGGCAGAGTACTGGACATAGGTGGGGCACGAGAGAGCTTTGAGGAGTGAACAGAGGTGGTCGAGAAGACTGGAAGTGAAGTCAACTACATTGTGCGAACTCTGGGAAGGAGCTTGAGCACATGCAGGACGACAGAGAATGGACTGGAAGAACAGAAAGAAGATCTTTGTGAAACTCTGGAGATGCGGAGATGTTGATGACATGAAATGATCTTCAGAGGGGACCGGAGGTGAAGAACATGAGAGCAGTGATCTTCGGTGGGGTGGAACGAGCAGAACAAGCTCGTCCAAGGGCATCTGGGGTTGACAGAGACCATATGTGTGAGTGCACAAAGTTCGGTATCGGAGTTCGATCTTTATGTCGGAGTTCATTAGATAGTGTTGCAAAGAGCTGGACTCAATGGAGTACGTTGGCAACAACACAATCATTGAATGGGAGCAAGTGAAACCGAACGAGACAGAACAAGGGGTATGGAGAGATGCTGAGAGAATGGAGGTGAGAAGGACCGAAGTCCAACTCAAGGGTGACCTATCGAAGAGACAAGTCGAGGACAGAGGAACAGAGGTGAGGGGTGGACTTGTGACAAAGACAAAGTCTGGAGATGAACATGATGTCTGGAACGTCACAAAGATGTCCATAACCATGAACACCTAAGACCCTCATGTTGAGATCTGGGTATTCTATTCCATTTTCATTCGTATTCCAGACCCAGACTCTAGACTGTCCGTTGTATCGGACTGTTACACTATCACATTTGACTCATGACATACGTCATAGATAGGAGATCTATTTACCATTGGTAGATAAGGCAGAAGTGTCATTCCTGCTTACATTTGTTATCTCCTTATCATTCGTCATCCTATCCCTTTATAGATAGAGTACATACATGGACAAACAGTCCACTCATGTATATAAGAGAGCTCGAGTATCTCACTCTCTAGGTTAACAAGTTATCTTGCCTCTTGCACTTCGAGTACTCTCAGTGCCCACTACTTCACACATTTACTGCCTATTCCACTTGTAAGTTCTCTACAAGCACCACCCACTTCCTCTACCGCTCTATTTCTTTCTTGAGCATTCCCTTGGCTAGCCTCCAAGGAGATAAAGAGACTAGCGCATCTCTTTAGGTTATGAGCCCCGAGCACTATTGAGGCCGGACATATCTTTGACATCTTCCCCGTCTCCCTCACGCTCGGTGCTATGGAACATAGGCTGGTACAGCTGTTTCTCGAGGTTATTCGCTGCCTCCAAGGGATCTTTCAATCCCTTGTATTTGCTTCTCCTACCCTTGCCTTAAACAACTTCTATGTCTTCTTAACGGCTCGCGTAGCCTGTTCCTTCTTGGTCTTGGATGGTTTCTTTACGTTTCTTGGTGCTTATGCAGCTGCTGACAGAGCAAATTACGTCTTGCAGTTTGCCCTTTACCGCACACCCAATCAGGTTCGTGCAGCACCACCGCCTTCTACGGCGAGACCATCCAGCCCAACTCCTATCCCATCACCCCCTGCCCAGGTTATCCCGAGACCTCCTGCACCCTCTGCAGAGGTTGTTTCCATTATCCAAGGAGATCGAATTTACAGGACGCGGCCTTGCCCTCCTGAAGGACATATCGTCAACTGCCTGGAAGAGCGAAACTCCCAAGGTTATTGCTTCCACTACGTTTGCCCTGAGTGCGAACACCATCTAGAAGAAGGAGAACATTGTGGTTTACAAACTAACCACTGCGAATTACGACGTTCTGGTTCCCAGATCATATATATTGATGACTCAGACTCTGAAACTCACGTCCAGACCCCTCCAGGCCTTATTCCTGTCGAAGGAGAATCTGAGGTTTCACCCCTCGATTTAGATTCCCCGGTTTCATCTCCAGAATCTTCTTTAGCTCGTCGTCTGGAACTATCTGTCGAAACTCCCCCTTCTTCTCCTCCACCAGTTTACAATCGTTATCCGACTCCTTCCCCCAATTATTCTCATTCACCCGTCGACCCTAACGATCCTCTACATGGAGAACATCTATGGCCAAGTACTCTGGAACTTGAGGAGCGCACCTGATGCTTTAACGATCCAGGACACTTTTGAACAGGCCGAATGGTATAAGTCGTCAGAGGTCTTATCCATGACGCATCCTACACTCCCTGTCCGGCGACTTGCCAAGTTTCCTGTCATTCACCAAATCCCTGAAGATCTTGCCAAGATCGGTCCTATCCATTACGACGATCTCGAAAGAGAAAATCAAGCCCCCTTCCTGCAGCAGAATGATACTATGCCGCAGGTAAGAGACCCGAATTCCAATCGGGTTGTGATTCCATTCCGGATCACTTCCGTTGAGGCTGCTACCCCCGACGAGTCAAATTTGGCTTGTTCCTTTCTTTATTCTAATGACGAGACTCTTTTTTCTGCATATTCTGGTGCCGGTTGGGCTTTTCCCACCGAGACTTACCATACAACGCCAGATGCACTCGTACATTACCAGGGATTTGAGGTATTGCGTTGAGATTTCTTTTCACCTATTTTTATGTGCGAACCTCCCTACTCTTACGATCCGGACTTGGACCCACATAGACTTCTCTTGGACTCGTTATTCGCTAATTGGGAGTACCCTTCCACTTCTTGGTTTGACCCCCATAGAACTTGGAATCCGCCTGCTCCCTCACAACGCTTCTGGAATCGCCGGTTTGATACCGAGCAACGAAGACGTTGGCGAGAGGATGCTGCTACCCGCCACTTGGCGCGGTTACAACAGCAGTATCTTACTGCCAAACTCGATTCGGAACGGCAGGTCTATCTGGACGCACTAACGGGCAATTTAGACCGCCCGCGTACCAGAAGACAAGCAGTGATTCGGGGTGAAAACCGAAGACGAAGGAGGAACCATATGTATTAATACAATGGTCTTTTCTTGGAAACATGGGTGATCGGTTATGATATAAGTTGGAGAATCTTGACCAATGAAGGAGGTATGCTCTTGCCTTAGAAAAGTTGACTAATGGAGTTTGTATCTAGATATGGCAACCACTGTTCCTAAAGCAACTGAATACAAGATCGAAGGATCAGTCCTTAGTCGGGTTCCCATCCTTGAAGGACCCGAAAACTATCCTATCTGGTCTGCAAGGGTCTCCTCCATCATCAACTTGATGGGAGCTGGACCTTATATCGACGGTACTTGGGCTACCACCCAAACCATCTCCAACGACGACGATTGGAAGACCGCAGATCAGAAGATCCTTGGTTTGCTTACAATCATGGTTAATGACGTCCTCGCAACAACCGCCCCCACTACGTGGAGTACCTTCCAAGGCGGTATGCAAGCTGAGCCTGTTACCCTTTATAGGAGCATGTCGCATGCTTTCTGGACGACACTCTCCGATCGTTTTTCCTCAAAAGGAATTTCCAGGCAGTTCTTTTATTTCAATAAAGCTTTACGCACGTGCATCCGGCATAACCATATTGCCGAGGACATTACGTCTTTACAGCAGCACTTTCAAAGTGCTTATAACTCTGGTCTTCGTCTCTCCGAAGAGTTGAGGGCCATGATACTTCTTGTGCAGCTGCCCGATGACTTTGATCCCCTCCGTTCCACAATAATCCATACCATCAACCCTACCAACTTCACCGTCACCACGATCCAACAAGTGATCTTACGAGAAGTTGACATTCGCCACTCGAAAATTCGCCCCCTTTCCTCCCGCATTTCCGAAGTCCAAGCGGGACCTTCCTCTCAGGCACACCAGACTAATGTCATCCGGGGTGGACCCCCATCTTCTAACCGATGGAGAGGCCAATCAGGCCAACAAAACCAGTCCCAACCGGCTCCTGGACCGTCTAGAGGTCAGCGCAAACGCCGCGGACGTGGTGGTCCCCCTCGAGGACCGAGAGAGTTTTACCAACAGTGTCAGGATCAGCGCGAGCAACGCGGGTCTGCTCCTGATCGC